>WNWK01001808.1:221084-248626 GCA_009830355.1 Cherax destructor
TCTTGTTTTCAGCAAAATTTTGACAGAGCCTCTCCCATTTTTTCATCCGCTCTTCTTTTGCACTCTCTCACCACTCTTCACCTTTCTTTTACTCTTCATATACACTGCTCTTCTATTAACTCTTCTGTTTTGTAAAAACCTCTCATAACTACCTTTTTCTCTTTTATCACACCCTTTGCTTCTTCATTCCACCACTCACTCCTCTTTCCTCCTGCACCACCCTCCTATAGCCACAAACTTCTGCCCCACATTCTAATACTGCATTTTTAAAACTATCCCAACTCTCTTCAACCCCCCACTACTCCTACTTGCACTAGGCCACCTTTCTGCCAATAGTTGCTTATATCTCACCCTAACTTCCTCCTCCCTTAGTTTATACACTTTATGTCTCTCTTACTTGCTGTTGCCATTTTCTTTTGTCCCATCTACCTTTTACTCTAACTGTAGCTACCACCAAATAATGATCTGATATATCCGTTGCCCCTCTATAAACATGTACATCCTGAAGCCTACTCATCAACCTTTTATCCACCAAAACATAATCCAACAAACTACTTTCCTTACGTGCTATATCATACCTTGTATATTTATTTATCCTCTTTTTCATAAAATATGTATTACTTATTACCAAACCTCTTTCTACACATAGCTCAATTAATGATTCCCCATTTACATTTACCCCTGGCACCCCAAATTTACCTACTACTCCCTCCACAACATTTTTACCCACTTTAGCATTAAGATCCCCAACCACAATTACTCTCTCACTTGGTTCAAAACTCCCTACACACTCACTCAACATTTCCCAAAATCTCTCTCTCTCCTCTACACTTTTCTCTTCTCCAGGTGCATAAACACTTACTATAACCCACTTTTCACATCCAACCTTTATTTTACTCCACATAATCCTTGAATTTATACATTTATATTCCTTCTTTACCTGCCATAACTGATTATTCAACATTATTGCCACTCCTTCTTTAGCTATAACTCTATTTGAAACCCCTGATCTAATCCCATTTATTTCTCCCCCTGAAACTCTCCTACCCCCTTCAGCTTTGTCTCACTTAAAGCCAGGACATCCAGCTTCTTTTCATTCATAACATCTACAATCATCTCTTTATTATCATTCGCACAACATCCACGCACATTCAAACATCCCACTTTGACGGTTTTCTTCTTCTTTTTAGTAAGCTATACAGGAAAAGGGGTTACTAGCCCATTGTTCCCGGCATTTTAGTTGACTTATACAACACGTATGGCTTACGGAGAAAAGATTCTTATTCCACTTCCCCATGGATATGAAAGGAAAAGCAATAAGAACAAGAACTATTAAGATAAAATCAAAGAAAACTCAGATGAGTGTGTATACATAAATGTGTACATGTTTGCGTAGTGTGACCTAAGTGTAAGTAGAAGTAGCAAGACGTACCTGAAATCTTGCATGTTTATGAGACAGAAAAAAGACACCAGCAATCCTACCATCATGTAAAACAGTTTCAGGTTTCTGTTTCACAGTCACCTGGCAGGATGGTAGTACCTCCCTGGGTGGTTGCTGTCTACCAACCTACTACCTACCAATAATCTGTTTATTATTAACGGTAATACAACATGAAATAGGTCAGTGACTGACTTCCGAGATATTCCAGGAAACGCTTGCATAGCTGATTACAGTACTTGGGATTTTTTTTTTTTCGAGAAAATCGCACTTTTTTCAGTCTTTGTTGTATAGGATAAGAGTGATTTTCTATAGTTACCCTTCATGCGCGTAACATTTTCTCGGTCACTTTTTTTTTTTATCCCTCTCCGCCCTCTACCCTTCAATACCTCTCTATATAATGTCAGTTTTTATTAATTTGGGAGTCTTTATCATGCTTCTACGTTATTTATGTTATACCTTATGTTATTCTGGAATAAATGATAGGTAGATAACATTTATTGATAGTAATAGTATAATTATACAATATTTTATAGTGGGGTGAAGCGTCATGGGGAATCATGAGTTACTGACACACTGCTCCTTCACCCTCTGCTGTAGCTCTGCCCACTTTGTAATGATGCCAAATGCTGAATTAAATACGTATACAGTGGACCCCCGGAGTTCGTACTGCTCCAAACTCGAACAATTATGTAAGTGTATTTTTGTAAGTGCTTTTGTATGTGTATTTTTGGGGGTCTGAAACGGACAGAAAGACAGACACGCAGGCAGACAGAAAGACAGACAGGCGCACACGCAGACAGGCGCACACGCAGACAGGCGCACACGCAGACAGGCGCACACGCAGACAGGCGCACACGCAGACAGGCGCACACGCAGACAGGCGCACACGCAGACAGGCGCACACGCAGACAGGCGCACACGCAGACAGGCGCACACGCAGACAGGCGCACACGCAGACAGGCACAGACAGGCGACACAGACAGGCCCGCACACAGGCCAGACACACACAGGCACAGACACACACAGGCACAGACACACACAGGCACAGACACACACAGGCACAGACACGCACAGTCACAGACACGCACAGTCACAGACACACACAGGCACAGACACACACAGGCACAGACACACACAGGCACAGACACACACAGGCACAGACACACACAGGCACAGACACACACAGGCACAGACACGCACAGGCACAGACACGCACAGGCACACACGCACAGGCGACACGCACAGGCACAGACACGCACAGGCACAGACACGCACAGGCACAGACACGCACAGGCACAGACACGCACAGGCACAGACACGCACAGGCACAGACACGCACAGGCACAGACACGCACAGGCACAGACACGCACAGGCACAGACACGCACAGGCACAGACACGCACAGGCACAGACACGCACAGGCACAGACACGCACAGGCACAGACACGCACAGGCACAGACACGCACAGGCACAGACACGCACAGGCACAGACACGCACAGGCACAGACACGCACAGGCACAGACACGCACAGGCACAGACACGCACAGGCACAGACACGCACAGGCACAGACACGCACAGGCACAGACACGCACAGGCACAGACACGCACAGGCACAGACACGCACAGGCACAGACACGCACAGGCACAGACACGCACAGGCACAGACACGCACAGGCACAGACACGCACAGGCACAGACACGCACAGGCACAGACACGCACAGGCACAGACCCCGGCACAGACAGCACAGACAGCACGCACAGGCACAGACACGCACAGGCACAGACACGCACAGGCACAGACACGCACAGGCACAGACACGCACAGGCACAGACACGCACAGGCACAGACACGCACAGGCACAGACACGCACAGGCACAGACACGCACAGGCACAGACACGCACAGGCACAGACACGCACAGGCACAGACACGCACAGGCACAGACACGCACAGGCACAGACACGCACAGGCACAGACCACGCACAGGCACAGACACGCACAGGCACAGCACGCACAGGCACAGCACGCACAGGCACAGACACGCACAGGCACAGACACGCACAGGCACAGACACGCACAGGCACAGACACGCACAGGCACAGACACGCACAGGCACAGACACGCACAGGCACAGACACGCACAGGCACAGACACGCACAGGCACGCACAGGCACAGACAGGCACAGACAGGCACAGACAGGCACAGACAGGCACAGACAGGCACAGACAGGCACAGACAGGCACAGACACACACAGGCACAGACACACAGGCACAGACACACAGGCACACAGACACACAGGCACAGACACACAGGCACACAGGCACAGAGACACACAGACACACAGGCACAGAGACACAGAGACACACAGGCACAGAGACAGAGACACAGCACACAGGTTTGTGTAACACAAATAAAGCAAGCAGTGTATGCTAATCAAATGTCACCACTGTCATTAGTGGAGTGATAAGATAAAACGAGCTCATCAAATGTCAGTAGTGGAGATAAGATAAGGCAGTGACACATTACATCATGCTTCAAGGGAAATTATTATTATTATTATTATGCACTATCATTATTATTATTATGCACTATTATTACTATCAATTATTATTATTATTTGAGTACAATTTCAGTACCTAATATTTGTCAGAACAAAGATTGGCTATGAAATCACAAGAACTACTATAAATTGTAATTATCAGAACATAAAAATTATATAAAATAATATAAAAGAGAAAAAAAGGTATATCGGGAACACTTCTACAAGCGGCAGGACTCGATGTTGCCGTCAGGTGAGCATCCAGTGCCAACTTAACAGCCTCATATCTCGGTAAGTACTGAGCCTAATTTTTTTTTATGCTATAGCACTTAGAAAAATGCGCACTTTATTTCTATATATAAAAAAAAAAAAGATTTTTTTCAAAATATTCAGGGCACTGGGCGTGAGAACGTATATACAGTATACGTTTGGACCGTTTAAGGATTAAAGAATAACTATAGTTTTACATACAGAAAACAATGAGAAATAAATATAAAGCACTAATGAAATGGATAAATGAACATTTAACATCACTTTTACCTTTATTGAAGACTCTTGTTGGCGTATGGAAAACGGCGAGGAGGGGAGAGGGAGGAAGGAGAGTTTACTGTTAGGAGACAGGACAAACTACTTAAATATGATGCTAATATGAACTCTGTGGCTTATTTATCTATCACAATTCATCTAATATGATATAATCAACAATATTAATAACATAGAAACATGATACAGTGGACCCCCGGAGTTCGTAATTAATCCGTTCCAGAGGGCACTCCGAACACCGAATATTACGAACTCCGAATCTTTCTTCCCCATAAGAAATAATGGAAATAAAATTAATCCGTTTCAGACACCCAAAACTATTAAAATAAAATATTATTGTACATTAAATACGTATACATTAAATTACACAGAAAACAATGAGACATGAAGAATAAAACAATAATAACATGTCACTTACCTTTATTGAAGAGTTGTTGATGTGTGGAAGACGGAAGGAGGGGAGAGGATGGAAGAGTTGCTTTTATTTGGAAGGGGAATCCCCTTCCATAAAGACTTCAGGTACCAAGTCCTTTTCCTGGGTTACTTTCCTTCTTTGTTTTTTAATGCCACTAGGACCAGCTTGAGAGTCACTGGACCCCTGTTGCTCAAAAACGTGTTCCAGAGAGTTCTGTTTCTGGCATATGTTTGGAATTGTGCCGGCGACAGGGGTGTGCGTTTGGGGACAGGACAAAATAGTCCTTCAATATTTCGCTAATATTATCTATACGGCTTATTTATCTATCACAATTCATTTAATATGACATAATAAACAATATTAATAACATAGAAACATGACATGTACTCTAGAAAGAATAAAATATCATTACGAATGTGAGGACTGGTGTTGTGGTGTTTGTTGTTGGGTGTATAAGGGCCACTGAAAGATACGCCTTACATAGTGATGGCCGCCAGACACACTGCTGTGTTGTCAGTCGCCCTATATAACTCCAACAACATTGGAGGAGTTAAGTTTTGTGTCGTCATTTTTCTATCGCTTAATCGCTTAACTTACTTGCTACACTGTTAATGCTACACTTTATCACTGGCTGGCACTATAGCCTTTATCAACTCCTGCTGTTTTAGTATCATAACATATCATAGAATCACTGAATCACTTAAGACATTCTCCCCTCTCAGCCCTTTACCAAAGGGCTGGCACTAGGAGCTTTCTTGGGGCCCATGGTGGCTTATTTAGCAGTTGCAAGCACTAAAAACAATGGAATAATGACAAAATGTATGGTATGAATGCGTGGGTGGCGGTCACTCGCTGGTAAACAAAAAAAAAAAAAAAAAAAAAAAAAAAAAAAAAAAAAAAAAAAAAAAAAAAAAAAAAAAAAAAAAAAAAAAAAAAAAAAAAACAATGTAGGTAATTTATAAATAAGAAATTTTGTATAAAAACATAATAGAGAATGTAAAGAAATAAAGTGGTTATTGCATATGTTGTCAGGGGCCCTATATATATATATATATATATATATATATATATATATATATATATATATATATATATATACCTCCAACAACATTGGAGGAGTTAGTTTCGTGTTGTCCTTTTTCTATCGTTTAATCGCTTAACTTACTTGCTATACTGTTAATGCTACACTTTATTGCTGGCTGGCACTATAGCCTTTATCAACTCCTGCTGCTTTAGTATCGTACATATCGTAGAATCACTGAAGAAGGCACATTCTCCCCTCTCTCTCAGCCCTTTACCAAAGGGCTGGCACTAAGAACTTTCTTTGGGCCCATGGTGGCTTATTTCGCAGTCACAATCAATAAACAAGCACAAAAATTGCAAAATGTTTCGGATGAATGCTCACTCAACCAGTGACAGAGCCAGACTGAGGCGGCATCCCGGCGGGCGGACACGTCTGATACGTACGATTGCAGAGCAAGGTACAAAATTCAAAGCAAAATTTCTCCCAAAAAAGTGTTCTAAATCCGAAAAGTCCGATATCCGGTGCGTGCGAAATCCGGGGTTCCACTGTACTGTATTTCGCGGCTTATTAGACTCATTTTTTCCCATAAAATGTCTCCAAAAACCAGCCTGCATCCTATAAACTGAAGGTCAGTGATGGAAGCTCTAAGTTTGGGGTGTGGGGTGGGCTGTAGCTCTCCCAGTTACATCTGATGCCAAGCCATTGAAATTAAAACAAGTCTTGGAAGCCACGAAGTACAGCATAAAACATCTAAACTGTCGTATCTGAGCGCCTCTGCAAAGACAATGATTATGTATGAGTGATTGTGAAAGTGTTTTCTTTCTTTTTGGGTCACCCTTCCTCCGTGGGAAAAGGCTGATTTGTTAAAAAAAAAAAATAATGTATACACATTGTTTACATTAAAGCATATAAATTGACAATTGGTAGATAAGGATAAAGAACTGCTTGTTGCATTTATAGCCATTTATGATTTAAGAAAAGACATATAATGTGAAGAGAGGATCCATCTTACAGATGTTGCACATGTATGGGAAAGGAGATAGACTGCTAAAAGCAGTTAAGAGTAGGGGTGTGTGATTATCAGTATTGATGGGTATCATATAATTTTCATGGTATCTGTTTTGGCCTAAAATTGAGTATCTGTATATGTGGGTATTGGCAAACTTTGGTGATATTGGTATTTGTGGGCAGTGGTAAATTTTGATAGAATCAATATTGGCAAAAATTTTGGTGTTGTCCTATCACTAGTTAACTCCTAAACCGTCGGTGACAAATCAGTAAATCATAGCAATTAGAGATCATAATGTACTAGTACACACAAATCATAACTCAGATTTGCTGTGAGCAGCAAATTTTTGACTTCTATAATGATGAATAAACAGAAAAATGGATGGGGGACTTAAATAGTGGTCATGAGATTGACAGGTCCAGCGCTTTACCGATATAATGGCACACTTTCCCTGACCTATGAAAAAAACTACTGGTAGCAATATGTTCTAATAAAAGAATTTCATGGTACAGTGGTACCTCGACTTACGATATTAATCCGTCAGAGAGGGCATATTTTAAGGCGAAACAATCGTTACACGAATCAATTTTCCCCATAAGAAATAATGGAAATAAATTTAATCCGTCCAAGACTTCCAAAAGTAGTTAAATAAAATATTTTTTAGAACTTTTTGACATTAAATAATACACAATTTAATGAATAATACCTAAATACACATGTAAATATTGTACAATAACATGTCACTTACATTTATTGAGTAGCATTGAAAATTGGGTTGAGCAAATATTCTGTTAGTGGGACGGATTGTGAAGGACCTGCCTAGTATGGGCCAACAGGCCTGCTGCAGTGTTCCTCCTTTCTTATGTTCTTATGTTCTTATGTGTGGAGGACGGGAGGAGGGGAGAAGGTGGAGTAGTATGCTAGTGTTTGAAAGGGGAATCCCCTTCCATTAACACTGCAGGTACCAAGTTCTTTTCTGGGGTTACTGGCCTTTTTCTTTGAATGCTACACTCCCTGCATGAATGTTACACTCACTGCATGAATGTTACACTCCCTGCATGAATGCTACACTCCCTGCATGAATGCTACACTCCCTGCATGAATGCTACACTCCCTGCATGAATGCTACACTCCCTGCATGAATGCTACACTCCCTGCATCCTTGCTACACTCCCTGCATCCTTGCTACACTCCCTGCATCCTTGCTACACTCCCTGCATCCTTGCTACACTCCCTGCATCCTTGCTACACTCCCTGCATCCTTGCTACACTCCCTGCATCCTTGCTACACTCCCTGCATCCTTGCTACACTCCCTGCATCCTTGCTACACTCCCTGCATCCTTGCTACACTCCCTGCATCCTTGCTACACTCCCTGCATCCTTGCTACACTCCCTGCATCCTTGCTACACTCCCTGCATCCTTGCTACACTCCCTGCATCCTTGCTACACTCCCTGCATCCTTGCTACACTCCCTGCATCCTTGCTACACTCCCTGCATCCTTGCTACACTCCCTGCATCCTTGCTACACTCCCTGCATCCTTGCTACACTCCCTGCATCCTTGCTACACTCCCTGCATCCTTGCTACACTCCCTGCATCCTTGCTACACTCCCTGCATTCCTGCTACACTCCCTGCATTCCTGCTACACTCCCTGCATTTCTGCTACACTCCCTGCATCCCTGCTACACTCCCTGCATCCCTGCTACACTCCCTGCATCTTTGCTACACTCCCTGCATGAATGCTTCACTCCCTGCACATTCTTTACCACAGGCTTGGCACTAGAAGCTTTCTTGGGGCCCATGGTGGCTTATTTAGCAGTTGCAAGCACTAAAAACAGTGGAATAATGACAATATACTGGTATGAAGGCATGGGTGGTCGCTCTTGTAAACAATAGCACACCGACGCTCCCTGGAGTGCGCGCTCAGCTGGGCGCCAAGCGGACACGTCCGGTATGAATGTCGTTACACGAAGCAAACATCGTAAATTGCAATCAAATTTTTTACGTTATAAATATCGGTACTCGAAAATAACGTATGATAGCATCGTAACACGGGGTATGACTACTTGCAACTGTGATGTCTGCAACCTTCTAAAAATAGTGTGAGGTGAAGAATGTTTGTTTTATCTTTAGGTCACTTGCCTTCATGGAAAACTTGAATAACAAAAGTTTGAGATGATTGAACAAAGATGATAAAGGTTGTTTATTGGAGTAACATTTATACATATATTGTGTATTTTTTACAGTTGGGCAGACCCTCAAAGTGGCCAGCAGTTCATATCAATTGGGTTTGACCAAGAAGCCGCTGCAGTACTCATGGCACGTTTAGCAGTTCACCGATCAGAAACTGATCAGGACGGAACTGATGTACTTCGCTGGGTAGATAGGATGCTGATCCGGCTGGTAAGCTTTCTTATGAAGCTAGGTTTTCTAATTGCATTTTGTCATACTTTTTTTCATAAATATTTGTACTTGATTGAATAAAGTTGCTCGAGCTAAGAATTAAAATTATTTGTGTGTGAGTGAGTGTTGCAAGATATTTAATAATTATATGTAACTGCAATAGAATTGATGAAGGAAAAAAGGTGTGGCACTTTGAGGTATCTGCGGAGACAAAAAAAAGTTATCCATGGAGGCAAAGAAGGGAATCTACGAGAGTATAGTGATACCAACACTTATATGGGTGTGAAGCATGGGTTGTAAATGCTGCAGCAAGGAGGAGGCTTGAGGCAGTGGAGATGTGTAAAAGGGCAGTGTGTGGTGTAAATATTATGCAGAGAATTCATAGTGTGGAAATTAGGAGGTGTGGGGTTACTAAAAGTATTAGAGGGCTGAAGAGGGGTTGTTGGAGTGGTTTGGTCATTTAAAGAGAATGAAACAAAGTAGAATGACTTGGAGAGCGTATAAATCTGTAGTGGAAGGAAGGCAGGGTAGAGGTTGTCCTAGGAAAGGTTGGAGGGAGGGGGTAAAGGAGGTTTTGTGGGCGAGGAGCTTGGACTTCCAGCAAGTGTGCGTGAGTGTTAGATAAGAGTGAATGGAGGTGAATGGTTTTTGGAACCTGACTAACTGTTATTGTGAGCAAGGTAATATTTTATCAAGGGATTCAGGGAAACTGGTTAGCCAGACTTGAGTCCTGGACTTTAAAGGAGGGGTTTGGGATATTGGCAGTTTGGAGTGACATCTAAACTGTCGTATGTGAGCGCCTCTGCAAAGACAGTGATTATGTGTGAATGATGGTGTAAGTGTTGAATGATTAAAGTTTTTTTCTTTTTGGGTATTTCTTTCTTTTTGGATCACTCTCCCTCGGTGGGAAACGGCCGATGTGTTAAAAAAAACCTGCAATATGACACTACAGTGTATTTTTACTGTAAAAAAATAAATTATTTAAAGCTTCTAGGTAATGAAGTGATTTTTTAACAAATGTGATAGTTTAGATTAAATTGATTCCTGCTGTCATAATGCCATTTTTTAAACAGTATTTACTATTGGTTTTTCAGTGTCAGAAGTTTGGTGAGTTTACCCCTAATGATCCCAATAGCTACAGATTCCAGGAGAATTTCAGTCTGTACCCTCAGTTCATGTTCCATCTTAGACGGTCACAGTTCCTGCAAGTCTTCAATAACTCTCCAGACGAAACTTCATTTTACAGGTTAGTCCTCCATATACTCTTATTTGTATTACTCATTACACTTTGCAGTACTTAGTACATAATAGAGCCTTTACTCGTAAATATCAGCACTTATGAACTAGGCATTCTGGAACAATTAATTTCCTTAGAATGCAACCCTGCAGATACATTATTAACATTCAAACATGTTATTTAAAGTCAGTTTTTTCTGTAGTTTTTTATTTTCCAAAGTTCATTCAGATTTTGTGTTCATTCATGTATGTGTTAGGCTCACATTTCTTTGGTTTAGATTTGTTTTGTTTTCTTTATTAATGTTCATTTTATACATGTGTTGGGTTCAGTTAGTAAAAACACTGTAGGTTTAATAATTACAGTGGTACCTCTACTTATGAGCTTAATTCGTTCCAGACGGTTATTCAAATGCCGATACCGAAGGAATTTTTTCTCATATGAAATAATGAAAATTAGATTAATCCATTTCAGACCCCCAAAAATACACTTACAAAAGCACCTACAAAAATACACTTACATAATTGTTCGAGTTGGGAGCTGCTCGTAAGTAGAGGTACCACTGTATATTGGTATGTTAAACCCCCTGTGAGGTGACTTGAGTTGCCCATTCATGATCAGAGTTGATGTAAAGCAGCTCAGTTTACTCGCATCACAAATCCCAGCCATACTACAGCCAGGGCACAGTTATCTTCAGCACAACCTTCACATGCTATATACCCAAGCACCTAATACACTTGCCATAGCAGTTTAGATGGTGGAGAATATGTATATGAGAATGTTGTCAGATAAAATTAAGGAGGGAATGGGGGAGAGGCAAGAAGGATGGACTCCCAGTATATTGTACATTGTTATTCAAGTTCATTGTTAAAGATAAATTAGATGTGGAGTATTATGGTTCACTTATGCATCTCCAGTTATAATATCAGTGTTTGTGGAAGAATAGATCCAAAGTTCTGAGCACTAGAGTTAAAAATTATTTTCAGGAGCGTGTGTAGTTCATAAGGTTGAGTTTTATTCTAATGAACAGACTTAGTCCCAACCTTTAAATTGAAAAGTGGAATACATGTGTGTGACCTTTATGTAACATTTGCTGTTGTGTATTTACTTATAGATATGACAGGTGTATTTCATATCACTAGGTAAAAAATGATCAAGAAATAGAGCTTTCCCCTCCCCCCCACTAGGATATGCAAGTCACAGTTTCAGAAAAATTTGTCAGTATGTCACTCTAATCAGAGTTACTGATCCCAGAATTCAGGCTCTTCACTCGTATATTTGCTTCTTTCTTAAAGGCCACTTTTTCCAGAATCATGGGAAACTGACTTGTTCCTGAGGTATAGTGATGCTGCAGTATCATAAATGGAAGCTGTTTCATGTTTTGAATATCTGCATATTTAGTAAGCTGGTGATGACATTATCAGAAATCAGTTATGAAAATAAGTAAATAATTTCTATTTATATTAAATGTGAAACTAAAAACATCCAACACTATCATAATATGGTTATCTAAAGCTTCAAAAAACATTTTGAAACCTGTAAAAAAAAAAAGCACAGTAATGTAACAACTGGAGATTGAAGAGCCTAAAATTATAGTTCAGGGTCCAAGAATTTTCGGACATATTTTTTTTTTTTTATGAAATGGTAGAGAATCTTTTTCTGAACGTAATAAAACAAAAAGTACAAAATTTGATGGAAAATTGACGAAATTACACTATCATGAATTTTACTGCGTCAGCGATATTTAAGCATCGTCGATTTTGCCCACTTTGACTCCTATTTTAGGCCAATTACGTTATTCCAGTCGAACAAATTCTTAGCTATTTTGCTAGTATTACTTCTATTTTATTGATTGAGCACAAGAAACTGCCCAATCAACTACAGTGGACCCTCGCTATTCGAACACTCCAAAACTCGCCCTTTTATGTAAGTTTATTTTTGTAAGTGCTTTTATAAGTGTATTTTTGGGGGTCTGAAATGGACTAATCTAATTACATCATTCCTTATGGGAATAAATTCGTTTGGTAACAGCACTTGAACAGCATTCTGGAATGAGGGTGAGTTTTGGAGTGTTCGAATAGCGATGGTCCACTGTAATGTAAATACAATTAATCCGTTCCACAAAAAAATATTCACATAAAATATAATATAAATAACATTTACTTACCTTTATTGAAGAGACTTGCAGGCATCTGGAAGATAGGGAGGATGACAGGGACAGGGTGTTAGTGGTTGGAAGGGAAATCCCCCTCCAAAAGGACTTCAGGTGTCAAAGCCCTCTCTGGGGTTACTTCCCTTCTTGGTCTTTTAATGCCACTAGGACCAGCTTGAGAGTCACTAGACCCCTGCCTGGTGAAGTAACTGTCCACAGTCCTCTGTTTCTGGCGACTCTTCAACACTTTCCTGAAGTACAACATGGCTCTGTCACTGAAGTGGTTGCACAGAAGGCTCATTTCAGCTTGCTCAGGGTGGTGTTTTTCAACAAATGTCTGCAACTCATTCCACTTTGTACACATCTCCTTAAGCACTGAAGAAGGCACCTCCTTCTCTCTCTCTCCCTCCTCCTGTGAAGCAATAACCTCAGCTGTGGTCTGTTGCTGTTCCAGATGAAGCTCTTGCAGCTCTTCAGTTGTTAGCTCTACCCTGTGCTCCTCCACCAACTCTTCCACATCCACTCACCTCCAACCCCAGGCTGTTCCCCAGTGCCACAATATCTTCCACAACATGTTCCACAACAGGCACAGGGTCGTCAGGGTCAGGGCCAGCCTCAAATCCTTCAAAATCCCTCTTTTCAACACAATCTGGCCACAGTGGTCTCCAAGCAGAGTTCAAAGTCCTGAAAATCACTCCCGCCCAAGCCTTGCCTATAAGGCCTATGCAATGCACGATATTGAAGTGTTCTTTCCAGAACTGTCTGAGGTCACATCAAAGCACTTCTGAAACACTGCTTTGGTGTACAGTTTCTTGAAGTTTGCAATGACCTGCTGGTCCATGGGCTGGATGAGAGGAGTGGTGTTAGGAGGCAAGAACTTCACTCTGATGAAATTGAAGTTGTCAGGCAACAACTCTTGCAAGTTGTGAGGATGAGCAGGAGCATTGTCCAGTACCAGGAGGCACTTGAGTCCCAATTTCTTTTCCAGGAGGTATTTCTTCACACTAGGGCCAAACACATTAGTCAACCATTCCTTGAAAATCTCCGTAGTGACCCATGCCTTGGTGTTAGCCTTCCAATGCACACACACATTATTCTTGTTAACACTGTTTCTTGAACACACTGGTATTTTCAGAGTGATACACCAGTAAAGGCTTCACTTTAAAATCCCCACTGGCATTGGCACACATCATGAGAGTTAGCCTGTCTTTCATAGGCTTGTGTCCTGGCTGTGCCTTTTCCTCCTGAGTAATGAATGTCCTGTTGGGCATTTTCTTCCAAAACAGGATTGTTTCATCACAATTAAACACTTGTTGGGGTTCGAATTTTTCAGTGTCTACGATCCCCTGGAATTCCTGCACAAATTTTTCAGCTGCACGTTTGTCTGATTTGGCTGCCTCACCATGCCTCACAACACTGTGTATGCCACTACGTTTCTTAAACCTGTCAAACCAGCCTTTGCTGGCTTTAAAATCACTCGCCTCACCACTGGTTGCAGGCATTGTCTTGACAAGATCTGCGTGCAACTTCCTTGCCTTTTCACAAATTATCGCCATGGGAATACTATCACCCGCTATCTGTTTTTCATTGATCCACACCATCAGTAACTTCTCAACCTCATCCACTGTTTTCGATCTTTGTTTCATTAACATATCAACCCCTTTTGCAACATTAGCTTCCTTGATCTCATTTCTCTTTGCCAGGATAGTGCCGATAGTAGATGCACTTTTCTTGTACATCCTGGCAAGATCACTCAGACGTACGCCACTCATATTTTTCAACAATCTCCTTCAGTTCGATGGCGTTCCTCACTCTCTTACCACAGGGGTGCCACTAGGAAGCTTCTTTGGACCCATGGTGACTTATTTCACAGTGACAATCACTATATACCACCAAAAAAAACACCAAATGTATTGTGAATGTTTGAAAGAGCACGCTAGGTAATCTTCTCTCAATGGTAAACAACGCTTCACTGGCGGGCGTCCTGCGCAGGTGCGGAGCAGGCAGACAGGTCTAGTAAGTTTCGCTATCCGAGCTTTTTTCGCTATCCGAGAGCGAAAAAAGCTTTCGTTAAGCGATTTTTTCGTTATCTAAACCTTTCGTTAGCCGGGGGTCCACTGTATTTCAACTACCCAATAAAGTGATGAGAAATTGGTAATTTGGCCAATTTCACTCAAGGTTCAGAATACAGTGGAACCTTGACTTAAGAGTGCCCCAACATATGAGTTTTTCGAGATATGAGCTGTTGCTCGGTCGATTTTTTGCTCTGAATTATGAGCCAAAATCCGAGTTACGAGCGAGCTTCCCCCACTTCCCCCTCAACCCACAACCCGCACACCTCACTTGTGTTTATCTATGATTTCATGCTTTAACTCCATGGACATCTCTTTTTTTTTCTCAGCACTGTCCTTTGCACTTACTTTCTTATGACCCATGGTTAGAAAAAAGAAATTTGGCAAAATAACTACACAAAATGCAAGCAAACGCAAGAGAAATGCTTCCATGACGAGGTAAACAGTGCACTGAGTTGGCGGCATTCTGAAGCTCCTCGTTATTATTATTATTAATTTAGGGAACAGGAGCACAGATCCAATTCCCTAGATAAAGAGCCTCTCACCAGCGTCGAGGAACCTTGACACTCGTGAGAGATTCTTGATCTAGGGAATTGGATCTGTGCTCCAGTTCCCTAAATTAATAATAATAATAATTATTATAATTAATAATAATAATAATTATAATTAATAATAATAACGAGCGAGCTTCAGTTCCCTAAATTAATAATAATACAGTGGACCCCCGGTTAACGGCCATAATTCGTTCCAGAATGCTGTTCAAGTGCCGTTACCAAACGAATTTATTAACATAAGGAATAAAGTAAATTAGATTAATCCTTTGGACTCAAACATACACTTACAAAAGCACTTTAACAATTATGTAAGTGTATTTTTGTAAGTGCTTTTGTAAGTGTATGTTTGGGGGTCCAAAAGGATTTATCTAATTTACTTTATTCCTTATGTTAATAAATTCGTTTGGTAACGGCACTTGAACAGCATTCTGGAACGAATTATGGCCGTTAACCGGGGGTCCACTGTAATTATATTATTATTATTATTATTTTTTTTTTTCAACAAGTCGGCCGTCTCCCACCGAGGCAGGGTGACCCAAAAAGAAAGAAAATCCCAAAAAAGAAAATACTTTCATCATTCAACACTTTCACCACACTCATACATAATCACCGTCTTTGCAGAGGCGCTCAGATACGACAGCTGAGAATAGTCCCTCTCAGCTGTCACTATCCCAGACCCCTCTTTTAAAGTGCAGGCATTGTACTTCCCATTTCCAGGACTCAAGTCCAACTGAATCAATTAACTGGTTTTCCTGAATCCCTTCACAAAATGTTATCCTGCTCACACTCCAACAGCTCGTCAGGTCCCAAAACCATTCGTCTCCATTCACTCCTATCTAACACGCTCACACATGCTTGCTGGAAGTCCAAGCCCTCGCCCCACAAAAACCTTCTTTACCCCCTCCTCCAACCATTTCTAGGACGCCCTACCTCGCCTTCCTCTCCCATTCTTTCATCTGCTCTTTTTGCACTCTCTCACCACTCTCTTCACCTTTCTTTTTACTCTCCATATACTCTGCTCTTCTATTAACACTTCTGTTTTGTAAAAACCTCTCATAGCTACCTTTCTTTTATCACACCCTTTACTTCTTCATTCCACCACTCCTTTTTTCCTCCTGCACCCACCCTCCTATAGCCACAAACTTCTGCCCCACATTCTGATACTGCATTTTTAAAACTATCCCAACTCTTTCAACCCCCCTACTCATACTTGCACTAGCCCACCTTTCTGCCAAGAGTTGCTTATATCTCACCCTAACTTCCTCCTCCTTAGTTTATCCCTTTTACCTCTCTCTTACTTGCTGTTGCCATTTTCTTTTGTCCCATCTACCTTTACTCTAACTGTAGCTACAACTAAATAATCATCCGATATATCCGTTGCCCCTCTATAAACATGTACATCCTGAAGCCTACCCATCAACCTTTTATCCACCAATACATAATCTAACAAATTACTTTCCTTATGTGCTATATCATACCTTGTATATTTATTTATCCTCTTTTTCATAAAATATGTATTACTTATTACCAAACCTCTTTCTACACATAGCTCAATTAATGGTTCCCCATTTACATTTACCCCTGGCATCCCAAATTTACCTACTACTCCCTCCACAACATTTTTACCCACTTTAGCATTAAGATCCCCAACCACAATTACTCTCTTGCTTGGTTCAAAACTCCCCACACACTCACTCAACATTTCCCAAAATATCTCTCCTCTACACTTCTCTCCTCTCCAGGTGCATAAACACTTACTGTAACCCACTTTTCACATCCAACCTTTATTTTACTCCACATAATCCTTGAATTTATACATTTATATTCCGTCTTTACCTGCCGTAACTGATTATTTAACATTATTGCCACTCCTTCTTTAGCTCTAACTCTATTTGAAACCCCTGACCTAATCCCATTTATTTCTTCCCACTGAAACTCTCCTACCCCCTTCAGCTTTGTCTTACTTAAAGCCAGGACATCCAGCTTCTTTTCATTCATAACATCTACAATCATCTCTTATCATTCGCACAACATCCATGCACATTCAAACATCCCACTTTGACGGTTTTCTTCTTTTTCTTTTTAGTAAATCTATACAGGAAAAGGGGTTACTAGCCCATTGTTCCCGGCATTTTAGTTGACTTTTACAACACGCATGGCTTACGGAGGAATGATTCTTATTCCACTTCCCCATGGATATGAAAAGAAAAGCGATAAGAACAAGAACTATTAAGATAAAATCAAAGAAAACTCAGATGAGTGTGTATACATAAATGTGTACATGTATGTGTAGTGTGACCAAAGTGTAAGTAGAAGTAGCAAGACGTACTTGAAATCTTGCATGTTTATGAGACAGAAAAGACACCAGCAATCCTTCCATCATGTAAAACAGATACAGGCTTTCATTTTACACTCGCTTGGCAGGACGGTAGTACCTCCATGGGTGGTTGCTGACTACCAACCTACTACGTTATTATTATTATTAATTTAGGGAACTGAAGCTCGCTCATTATTATTATTATTATTACTATTATTATTACTATTATTATTATTACTATTATTATTACTATTATTATTACTATTATTATTACTATTATTATTATTACTATTATTATTATTACTATTATTATAATTATTATTATTATTATTATTATTATTATTACTATTGTTACTATTACTATTGTTATTATTGTTATTGTTATTATTGTTATTGTTATTATTACTATTGTTATTATTACTATTGTTATTGTTATTATTACTATTGTTATTATTACTATTGTTATTATTACTATTGGAATTGGAGCACAGATCCAATTCCCTAGAGGAGCTTCAGAATGCCGCCATCTGGTGCAGTTCACTGTTTACCTCGCTGTTAAAGCATTTCTCTGGTGTTTTCCTTACATTTTGTGTAGTTATTTTGCAAAATTTCTTTTTTCTAACCATGGGTCCTAAGAAAGTAAGTGCAAAGGACTGCTGAGAAGAAAGATGATGATGTCCATGGAATTAAAGCATGAAATCATAGATAAACACGAACGAGGTGTGAGGTGTGCGGGTTGTTTGCAAGGCAGTACGAGCGTAGTACGTACTTCTACTATGCTGGTACTGCCTGGCATTAAGAGTGTAGCAATTAAGTTCAGCGATAAAGTGTAGCATTAAGAGTGTAGCAAGTAGCCTATCATCCACCCTCCACCTCTGCCAGCATACGTACACTTTATAAAACCAGTATATTTCTTTACATTCTCTGTTTTTATATAATACAGTGGACCCCGGTTTCGTCAATAATTCTTTCCAGAAGATTGTTCGAGTGCTGTTACCAACAATTTGTTCCCATAAGACGAATATAAATTAGATTAGTCCGTTTCAAACCCCAAAAATACACTTACAAAAGCACTTACAAAAATACTCTTACATAATTGTTCGAGTTGGGAGGAGTACGAAATCCGGGGTGCACTGTATTTCTTATTTATAAATACATTGTTTCAGTGTTTTCCTTATGAAACTAGTGATCTAGTGCAGTTAGCCTCACAAACACTCCGTTTTCAAAAGGGAAGAAGGGAAGATTTGGTGATTATGGATATCCGCATCCGGCGAACACGCACAATTTCTCATCCTCATCCGCATTTTACTGTAAACAGATATCCGCACCCAACCCGAAGAACAGTCACACAATTTGTTACATCGCGGAACATCTGCAAATTTTACATCCGCATCTAAATTTTCACATCCGATCATCTTAAAGTAACAAAAAAGGCCAATCGGCGGAACAATCACAAATAACCCTCATAGGGGAAAGGGACTTACGGCGTTTTAATCCGACTTGGACCATTTTACAAAGTCCCCTAACAAAAGGGAGGGGTTTATATGGAAAGCGGGCTAAGCCCCTGTCGGTTGGCCTATAAAACCCCTCCTCTCTTCTTTGTTGGTGTGATTTAAATGGTCCAAGTAAACCAAAAGTCGTCGTGGCCCCTTTCATATGCGGTTTTGGTATCTCAAAAAGATATGGTCAGTGCGGCAGTGGCAATGGGCCACCTCATCACATTGACTTTTTATTCATTCTAGAGTCAGTAAACCCACTATTGGCAGGTTGGTTCCAGGCTACTGCCAGAAAGCAGACATTGCGAAACAAAAACGCCATTTTTCCACTTAAAAATGCATATATATATCAGACAACAATTTTTACACTAATTTTATGTATAAGTTAGTAATAGAAAGGCATTAAAAAACACAATAAAATGTAAAATGCATCCCGGTACATTCATTACTTACCCAAAATTTGTAGTAGAAGAGGGGGCAAAGTAATACTTATTTGTGAATTCAGATGTAGGTAGGTGACTCCCCACCAAAACTTCCCTTTGACTTTTCGTATATATACGTCTTACGAGCCAGTGTTGGACTTATATATACCAAATTCAGGGCTTCAAATCAAAGGTAGAAAGCTGGTGGGCCCATATTGAAAAGAATTCTGTGTGGTCATTGGCCTATAAAAAAATCTTGCAGCACGCAGTGATAATGAAAAAAAAAAAAGCGGTGTTTTTGGATTAAAACACCAACTTTAAAAGGGTGTTTTGGTATAGTATTTATGGTTGTATTTTTTTTTTTGGGTCTCTTTTTTATAGAATGAAACATATTACAGGAATAGAGATGATTTTGGTTAGTTTGGGATGAAACATCTTGAATTGAGCTCAAATTGCGGAAATGTTCGTTTTCCCCAATGTTAAAGTAAACAAATTGCCACGCGTCCAATCACATCAACTGGTGAGTCTAATTTTTCTTTCACAAGTGCACATATATTATTTATACCATTTTTACAATAATGCAATAGTCTATAACAATAAATCTTCTTTTTGTGTGAAAAAAAAATCAAAATAAAAGCAAGGTAATATAAGGGCCTAAAGCGTGACTAATGAACAGATAACATCTTATTTTGGGGAGGAATGTCTGCATTGTTTATTCTGGGTCCTATTTTAAATTGACGTTTTTTTATTTTGAGAAATTGGAAATTGCCAATTTCTGACCACTTTTTGGAGTTGAAATCGGTAAATTGGTGATTTCTTGTTCAATCGAAGAACAAGTGGAGTTCTAAAGAAATGGGTATGAGTTTGGTGACTGTCCCAAGGGAATTGGCCAAAATAGGGTCAATTGGGGAAATCGCCGATCCCTTAACCCCTGACACGCTCTTTGCAAGAGCGTAATTCCGTAAGTTTTCCATCAAATTTCATACTTTTCATGTCATTACCATCGGAAAAATTCTCTATCATTTCATAAGAAAAATAATTTTTTTTTTTTTAAAAATTTTCGACAGAGACAGTTTCAGAATGGGGCCTCCACAGTGAAAGGGTTAATCAGTGGTACCTCTATACGAGCAGCTAAATGCTTATGTAAGTGTATTTTTGTAGGTGCTTTTGTAAGTGTATTTTGGGTTCTGAAATGGATTAATCTAATTTTCATTATTTCTTAGGGAAAAAATTCCTTGGTATGGCACTTGAAAGCCGTCTGGGCAATTAAGCTCGTAACTCGGGTACCACTGTATATGATATTTAAAACAGCCCAAAAGATAAAATACATGGGACACTCATTATTTACCAAGATATGTGTGGGCTTAAAGTAGAAATGGGGGTGAGTAGAAGTCAGGTTTAGGTGGTTTGGGAGATGTGGCTATGGTCTGCCTGTCTCACAGCTGCCCTACCTCCATATCAAAAATTTTAATGCATCCCAGGGCCATTTCCATCAACATCCTTGTTCACTGGTTTAATCTTTTCTTTAAAAACTACCTTTTGATGCCCTCATAAATGAAGGAAGTAATGAATAAATTCGTCCCAAGTTGTAAACAAAGCGGAGTGATGGGGGTAATGGGAAACCCCCGATTCAACACGTTTTCTCTGATGCGGACCAAAAATTTAAAAAATAAGAAGGAACACTGCAGCAGGCCTCTGGCCCTAAAAGGGGTCCAAGTCTCCAACTGGCAAGCCAATGCCCGACCCAGCCAGGTCAGGTTACATTCACTTAAGGGGGCATTGCACTGACCTAAATAGCCGCTACCCAGGACCAACTCACCCCTGCACCCACTCGTATAATTATCTAGCGGACCACCTGGGCTCGGTCTCCAGGTATGGTCCACCACTTAAGGAATTGTAGGCAACTGACCTGGTAAAATTTCAGGTTAAACTCACACCCCCCCACACCCTCATGTATTTATCCAACCTATTTTTAAAACTACCAACGTCTTGGCATCTTGACTGTCTGGGGTTTGTTCCACTCACCCACAACTCTTTTTCCCAAACCAGTGCTTTCCTATATCCTTCCTGAATCTGAATTTTTTCCAACTTGAAACCATTTTGCGAGTCCTGTCTTGGCTGGATATTTTCAGCCACCTTTTACATCCCTTTATTTATTCCTTTTTCATTTATCACCTCAATCATATCCCCCTAATTCTTGCCTTTCTAAAAGGTGCAGATTCAGGGCCCTCAGTCTATCCTCATGGGAAATTTCTGATACATGGGATCAACTTTGTCATCCTCCTCAAATTTTCCAGTGCATTTATATCCTTTCCCAAAATACGGTGCCCCAGAACTGACAGCATTAATCTAATGAGGCCTAAAAAGATATATAGAGTTGAAGAACAACCTAGGGCTCATTATTTATACTTCTTGATAAGCCAAGGATTCTTTTACTTTATTGCAAACATATGCACTGTTGTCTTGGTTGGTTCTACTAACCAGAACTCCTAAATCCTTCTGTAATCACCAGTAATAAGATTCATTATTCGTTTATATGTGGCATGGTTATTGTCCTGAACATTTAGAATTTTGCATTTTTTTTAAACCATCTGCCACCTCCGACCACTGCATCAGGTCTATTCAAATCATCCTGGAGTGCTCTGCCCTCATTTTGAATTGGATGGCTATTTTGGTGTCATCAGCAAATTTACTTATGTTGCTATTTATTCCCTCATCTATGTCATTTATGTAAATTGTAAACAACAGGGGGCCCAAAGCCCTTGAACCCACCTCTTGAGGGCGTGGCCCCTTTCCCGATTTCTCTCCATTTATGCAAACTCTCTCCTATTTGTCAACCATGCCTCTACCCAAAAAAAAATTTCTCCTATTCCGTGTGCCTTGGTTCCTCAGTACCTCTGATGTGGAACTTTTTGAAACCTTATAGTCCATATACACAATATCATATTCATTCCATGATCCTCCTCAAACACCTTAGTAAAAAAAGTTAGTAAATTGAAGACAGGGAGCCCTTTTAAAACCGTGTTGAGTTCATTAATAAATTTTTATGCTTTTCAAGATTTCTGTGCCTTTTAAATTTGGCTCCAAAAATTTACCAACTGGAGGGGGAACATTGGTCTATAGTTTGGCTAAGGACCTGTAACCTGCCTTGTAAATAGGTATTACATTTGCCCTTTTCCATTGTCTGGCACTATGCCAGTTTGGGTGATATATTGAAAATATTTGCCAAAGGTTTGCTATGTTTCTCATTCTTTAAAACTCTTGAAACAGTTCATCAGGGCCTGGGGTTTTTGGTTTTAATTTCTCTATTTGTCTGAGGACCATGTCACTAGTTACTTTAGGGATAGTCAATTATCTTCCTGTTCTGCATAATTTATTATTTCTGGAATTCCGCTAGTATCTTCCCCGGGAAAAACGGGAGGAAGTAAGTTTGAAAATTTCCACAATCCTTATCATTCCGTGATCTGTCCTGGGGTTACTCTTAAGTGGGCCCATCTTGTCTCTAATCACTTCCCGTATCCTGAAAAACGCTTTTGGGTTAGTCTTGAATCCCTGACCTTAGCCTCAAAATCTCTCTCTTTTCTTATTCCTTTTTTATTTTCTCTCTAATTGAAAATACCCCGATTTCTTATCTGTCCATCCCCCCTTTTGATTGCCTTTTATGCTTCTTTATTGAGATGTTTTAATCTATTGTTCATCCATTTAGGATCATTTTTTTAGATCTTTTCCCCACTTGGAACAAAGTTGTCTGGGCAGCTAGAACTCGCTCTGGAAACGTCATTTGGCAAAACCACCTACCTGACCCATAGTCAGGTCATCCCATTTTGCCCCTGGGTAATTTCTCAGCCCCCGAATAATGTTTTCCCCCCGCCCAGCATATAAACATAAACATGCTTATATGTTATGTATCTATTTCTTATATAATTTTGAAAAAATATCATAATGGTTAAGAAAATGTCTATATTAACGTAAAATAAGACATTTAATGTCCCAATGATTATTATTACGTACTATTAGTATTACTATGGCGTTAAGACTAGGAAGGCCCTTAGTGATTTTAATGTTATCTCCCAGCACAGTGTGTAAGTATATTTAGGTACAGGTAAAATAATACAATTTTAATTGACTTTCGATATTAATCCGTCAAAAGGGCATATCTTAAGAGAAACAATCGTAGACTAATCAATTTTCCCCATAAGAAATAATGGGAAAAAAATTTAAAACCGTCAAGACTTCCCAAAAGTAGTTAAATAAAATATTTTTAGAACTTTTGGACATTAAATAATAAATAATTTAATAAAGAATATCTAAATAAGCATCAAATATTGAACAATAACATGTCACTTGCATTTATTGAAGAGTTGTTGATGTGTGAGGAGGGGGAGGGGAGAAGGTGGAGTAGTATGCTAGTGTTTGGAAAGGGGAATCCTTCCATTAACACTGCAGGTACCAAGTTCTTTCTGGGGTTACTGGCCTTTTCTTTGAATGCTACACTCCCTGCATGAATGCTACACTCCCATGCCTCCCGAATGCTCCTCCCCTGCATGAATGCTACACTCGCATGAATGCTACACTCCCTGCATGATGCTACACCCCTGCATGAATGCTACACTCCTGCATGCCTACTACACTCCCATCCTTGCTACACTCCCCATCCTTGCTCCTCCCTGCATCCTTGCTACACTCCCTGCATCCTGCTACCCCGCATCCTTGCTACACTCCTGCATCCTTGCCACTCCCTGCATCCTGCTCACTCCCTGCATCCTTGCTACGCTCCCTGCATCCCTGCTCACTCCCCTGATCCTTGCTCACTCCCGCATCCTTGCTACACTCCCTGCATCCTTGCTACACTCCTGCATCCTTGCTACCTCCCCATCCTTCTACACCCTGCATCCTTGCTACACTCCCTGCATCCTTGCTACACTCCCTGCATCCTTGCTGCACTCCCTGCATCCTGCTGCCTCCCTGCATCCTTGCTACGCTCCCGCATCCTTGCTACCCTCCCTGCATCCCTGCTCCGCTCCCTGCACCCCTATCCTCCAGCTCCTGCATCCCTGCTCGCTCCCTGCATCCCTGCTACGCCTCCCTGCATCCCTGCACCTCCCTGCATGCCTGCTACACTCCCTGCATGCCTGCTCCCACCTCCCTGCATGCCTGCACCCCTGCATAATGCTACACTCCCTGCATGAATGCTTCACTCCTGCACATTCTTTACCACAGGTTTGGCACTAGGAGCTTTCTTGGGGCCCATGGTGGCTTATTTAGCAGTTGCAAGCACTAAAACAGTGGAATAATGACAATATACTGGTATGAATGCGTGGGTGTGGGTGGGTGAGTCGCTCTCATTTTGTACACATGCACACTGACGCTCCTGGAGTGCGTCAGCTGGGCGCCAAGCGGACAGGTCCGGTACGAAAGTCGTAAGACGAATCAATCATCGGATGTCGCATTCCAAATTTCTTACGTTAAAAAAATCGGTTATCGAATATAACGTAAGATGATAGCATCGTAAGTCGAGGTACCACTGTATGTATTATCATCATCAGAGTACATATAAAATATGCAATAACTTTAAAATATTGAAATTTTGGAAAGTTTCCAGACATAATAGAGATGTGCTCGTGGGGAATGTAAACAAACCAAGTGGGGTGCGCCGTATTAGAAAGACCGCCCGCATACAAAGTTTTGGTCATAATTTGAAATCGCCATATTAACAGAACACCGTAAGCGGGCCCTACTGTATATACTGTATCATGTTTCTATAACAAACAAAACAAAACAAACAAATTTTATTTCCTTGAGGTTATGTAATTACAAATTTTATTTCCTTGAGGTTATGTAATTACAATAATGAGTTGCAGTGAAAAGAGAGCCACTATTATGCCATGGCATTATGGGCAGACTAAATTTAATGGCTTACAGACTACGTACTTAATATGTACTAGAGAAATTGATCATAGTTTAAGTTTTACATCTGTTTTTATTTATAGCAGAAAGTAAGTTTTACTCGAATTACAATCTGGGGATATTATACTGGGACAAGTTGAAAGTATTTGTAAATTTTGTAAATTATATTATGGGATTATAACATTGTGCATTGTTGAAAGTAGTTTACAGTATGGAATGCTACAATTGGGTGTAAGGCATCCCTAGGCATACCTAGGCATATTATTGCCATCTTGTAATATCTACTTCATAAAATGTATAATTATAAGTACACCCCACTTTGTATATTACTAGAAATAAAGAATTTGAATTTGAAGGCAGTATTGTTTTGGGCAGGTATTTATACTACAATGTAGTATTATTTATGTGTGAACTTTAGGCATCTAGTTTTGAAGTTTTAAGATTTAGGTAATTGGGAGATTTTTGGTAAAGTTAAGTATTTAGTATTAAGTTTAGTTTAGGGTGAGTAGGTGGTCTTTGAGAAGTTTTAAATTAATGTTCAGACCGGGTTACTTTAATATTTACTGGTAATGAATTCCAAATTTTGGGGCCCTTTATGTGCATAGTTTTACATAGTGTGATATGGACACTGGGTACTTAAAAAGTGATGTGTCTTGTGTTATGGTCGTGTGTCCTGTTAAGGTTGGTGAGGAGAAGTTTGAGGGAGGGTTTGTTTGAGTGTAGTGTTCTATGTATGTAGTAGGCACAAGAATAAGTATGGATGTTCTTGACGGTGAGTAGTTTTAGACTTTTGAATATTGGTGGAGTATGTTGTCTGGAGTGGGAATTTATCATTATTCTGACTGCAGCCTTTTGCTGGGTTATTAGTGGTCTTAGGTGATTGAATGTTGTTGATTCCATGCACATATTCCATAGGTGAGATAAGGGTAGATGACTGAATGATAGTGCAAGGAGAGCTGATTGTGGAACATAGTAGTGTATCTTTGATAATATGCCTACTGATTAGAGATTTTCTTGGAAATTTGTTGTATATGTGTCTGGAATTTGAGTCTACTGTCAAGGTGGATTCCTAGGAATTTTTTCTCCGAGTCTTGTGATGGGTGATCCATTTAGCATTATGTTAAGTGGAATATTTGTAGCTCTGTTTCGAAACTGAATGAAATAGGTTTTGTCAGTATTGAGAGTAAACATTAGTCATCATCTAGGTAGACATTTTCTGCAATTCAGCATTAACAGTGTTGGCCAGTATGACTGGTTTTGGGTGAGAGAAGACATATGTAGTGTCATCTGCAAATAATATGGGTTTGAGTAGTTGTGATGCATTCGGTACGTCAATTGTGATAGATAAATAAGCCGTAGAGTTGATATTAATGTTATATTGAAGTACAGTGGACCCCCAAGTAATGAACACTCGGAAATCATACAATTATGTAAGTATAATATTGTAAGTGTATTTTTGGGGGTCTGAAATGGACTAACCTACTTGACATTATTTCTAACCCTTTGACTGTCGGAGGCCCCATTCTGAAACTGTCATTCTATGTTGAAATTTTTGGAAAAAAAAAAAAAAATTTTTCTTATGAAATGATAGAGAATCTTTTCCGATGGTAATGACACCAAAATAATGAAATTGATTGAAAACTTACGAATTACGCTCTCGCAAGTTAGCGATATCAGTGATATATACGCATCAGCGATTTCGCCGACTTTGAGCCCTATTTTCGCCAATTCCATTGGGACAGTCGACCAAACTCATAGCTATTTCTTTAGAACTCAATTTGTTCTATCAATTGAGTACAAGAAATCACCAATTTACGATTACAACTACCCATTAAAGTGGTCAGAAAATGGCAATTTCGCCAATTTCATGCAAAATAAAAAAGATGTCAATTTCAAAATAGAGTACAGAATAAACAATGCAGACATCCATAGCACTAAAATAAGATGTTATCTGTTCATTAGTCACATCTTTAGTCCCCTCTTACATTACTCTTGCTTTCTATTT
>WNWK01001809.1:0-72118 GCA_009830355.1 Cherax destructor
CCATTAATTCCAACTTTAACCCTGAGCTAAAACACTTTCTTGACAGTTGTGACAGGACCCATAGACATAATACCAGACATAAACATCTCTTTGACATTCCCGTGTCCGACTAAATCTATACAAAAATTCAATGCGCATAAAAGGGCCTAAAATCTGGAACTCCCTGCCTGAAAACTCTAGAACTGCAGACACAACCTCCATTTTCAAAAGCACCGTTAAAAACATCTTATCTCACTTACGCACCCAACCGGTAGTTAACCATACGAAAACTACTTTATCTTGCACATATCCACAGCAAAATACACTTATTGATATCTGTGATTCTCCTTAATTTGCACATTACTAACCACAGCAAAATACACTTATTGATATCTGTGATTCCCCTTAATTTGCACAGTTCCAACCAAAATTCTAATACAACTATTGCTCCATAATACTTAAGCTAGTCATAAGTTTGCCTAAGATACTCCAATATAGAATCTATATTATGCCAATATATCACCTTTATCATTAATATATAAACTAATTGCTAACTTTTTATACTAATTGTTAAATTCTCAATGTTTAAATTCCAGTACCTAAATTTTGTAAACCTAACCTTACAATCTGTATATCCATTGTATAGCTATTGAGTAAGACCTATCATAAGACTGCCTGAAAAGCCTAGGCATACCTAGGCATATTATTGGCCATCTTGTAATATCAACTTTAATGTATAACTATAAGTACCCCCCACCTTGTATTACATGAAATAAAGGATTTGAATTTGAATCTGCATTTTGTTTATCTATAGCATCCAGGACCTTGTCATAGTGGTCCAGGAGCTGGGACAGGCAGAAGCGACCTGCATTAATCCCGTGTTGCTCTGGGTTGTGTAATTGATGGGTATCTAGGTGGTTATAGTAAGTAAGTTTATTCAGGTATACACAAATACAGTTACATAGATTATCATACATAGCAGCATACGTGTAGAGAACCTAGGATAACCCAAAAAGTCAGACAAAGTGACTTATTTCCATTGGGGTTGGCGATCTTGCTTCTTAGCACCCTTTCAAAGATTTTTATATGTGGTGTTAGTGCTATCAGTCTGTAGTTCTTTGCAATTGCTTTACTGCCACCTTTGTAGAGTGGCTATGTGTGTTGTTTTTAGTATGTGTAGGATGACCCGTGTCCATGTTCCCTTTCCATAGAATGCTGAAAGCAGTTCTTGACGAACACGGAGTTCCATGAGTCTGGGCCTGGGGCAGAGTGTATGGGCATGTCATTTATTGCCTTTTCAAAGTCTTGTGGTGTTAGGATAATATCAAAGATTTTTGATATGACCAAATTTTGGGTTTCGGTCATAAATAATTCATTTAGATTGTCGACCCTTAGTCTGGGTAACGGCTCGCTGAACTGGGACTTCAGTATCTCACTCATTTCTTTGCTGTCATCTGTGTAGGTCCCATCTCGCCTAAGCAGGGGCCCCATACTAGATGTTGTTTTACCCTTAGATTTGGCATAAGAGAAGAAGTATTTTGGGTTTTTCTCAATTTCCTTTATGACTTTTAGTTCTTCCTCAGATTCTTGTCTCCTGTAAGATTCCTTAAACCTTAAGTTCGATATATTGGCCCCTCTAAGCAACTCTGTGATTCTTCGCCTTTGTCTGTATAGGGAGCGTCTCTCTCTTCCTAGTTTACACCTTCTCTTTCTTTTTCTTAATGGAATGTGCCTTGAACAGACCTCAAGTGTAAGTGCCACAGTTATTTGTTTCTAGGCAAAGGTTCGGATCTGTTAGAATGTGTTGATATTGTTGTGTTAAATTGTAGAATGTTAGTTGGTATTGTTGTTTGTGTTAAATTATAGAATGTTAGTGTTGACATTGTTGTTTGTGTTAAACTGTAAAATGTTAGTGTTGACATTGTTGTTTGTGATAAATTGTAGAATGTTAGTGTTGACATTGTGTTAAATTGTAGAATATTAGTGCTGACATTGTTGTTTGTGTTAAATAGAATGTTAGTGTTGACATTATTGTTTGTGTTAAATTGTAGAATGTTAGTGTTAACATTGTTGTGTTAAATTGTTGAATGTTAGTGTTGACATTGTTGTTTGTGTTAAATTGTAGAATGTTAGTGTTGACATTGTTGTTTGTGTTAAATTATAGAATGTTAGTGTTGACATTGTTGTTTGTGTTAAATTGTAGGGTGGAGGCGCGCGCACAGGTGAGGGGTCACGTGACCGCCCTCAACCAATCACAGGCCTTCTCCACACTTGTGTCATGCACCTACTCGATTTTCTTAAATTCACAAACCTTAGTCTGTTTGTTTAGTTTTCGTTCGCAGTGACGTATGTATAATTGCATTTCTTTTCATTTTATATTGCTTTGATTAAAATTATTCAACCAATAATGTGTTTTAGTTTTCTTTTTTACATCCCAATTATGTAGTTGACGTTGTGATCGTAAGTAAGATGCAGTTTTGTGACCAGAGGAGAATTTTTTGAGGAAAGTAAGAAGAGAACTGATAAAATTTGCGTGATGACGGCAACATCGCCTACAGTCAAGATGGCTGCATGTCTCCCGCAAGACGGAGACTTAAGTAATCCCGACAAGCCTGGCTCTACTTCCAACTCTCAATCATCGAAACAGCAAGCCAGTGGTCCTCAAGGGGGAGCTTTAGCTTTAAGTGCCACTTCGGCGGAAATCAAGCTGGAGGGTGACAAGGTATGTTAATATTCCGACATTGTTTTTGTAGGCGGTGACTGGTATGGATAGTCGACTAGTCAGTCCACCCGGGAGAAAATCTGGAAGAAGTGGCGTTAATGCGTAGCTCAGTGCCCGGTAGCGGGCACTATGGAGTCTGCAGTGTGGTAGCAGCAGTGTGGGTGAAGATGAGGGAGTGACGGGGTAAGAGGGAGTGGGTGTGAGGGAGTTAAGATGTGGGTGAGAGTTGAGGCAGCGAGGCGAGGCACTACCATCAAGGACCTGCATGTACACACACTTCACTACCTTCTATATCTCTCCACCACCACCACCACCACCACCCACCACCTGCTCTACATGATGCACCTAACATGTGTAGGAGGCCTCGTGTAGCAGTTTATAACCATCTCTCCTAACACGGTTTACGGAAGTCATTTGTTGATAACTGGGCTGAGGTGACTGGCAAGACTTGAGGCTTCTACAGTGACTCCACCAACACTCACCTCTACTACACCTCTACCATGACCTATATTCACCGTAATAACCCTCTCACTACCTCACTATCGTAACATCTTGCCAGATGAAACACCTCAGCCGGTTTTGTGTTGTGTTTGGCTTCTGGAAATGCAAACTACCAGTGCTTCACTAAACTCGGTATTGCATGACATTTTGCCCATGTTGTTGTTGTTGAGATGAATTTTTTTTTTAGCTTCCTTGTCACATGATTGTGCGTACGTGGGTATATTTAAACACCTTGGCAAATGTCTTCCAGCCTTTACATAGGCAAGTTCTTTCTTATTAAGAAAATGAAGTTTCAGTTTGGTGCTGATATGTCTTACTGTAATGGTGATTGCTATTGAGTTTGCTTTAGATACTCTTAAAAATATGATGCATTTAGGGTATTTGTTTAGAGAGAACATATTATTTAATTGTTCTTGCAGTCCCCAAAAAAAGGGAAAAAAAATAAAAATTATATGTACATCTTGTGCAATGTAAATAAGTACATGTATTATCCACCCAACCAAGATGTTATGACTTAGGCAGCGCTGTATGACCCTCAGTTTTTATTATAATATGAATTTTAGGTCTCTTAATTTCCTTGTATAAATAAACAAATTTCCTGTCCTTGGAGAACATTTAAATGCACAGTGATTAGGCTTACTCAGGTAAAATTACATATCTTTGGATGGTTATAATTGTCATATATGTAATATGTAAGTTACAAGAATTGTCCCAAAAAGTTAGTTTGCTGGCATTAAGTAAAATGAAATGAGCAACTAATAAGACGTTAGTTAAATTTTGGTGTACAGGAGCTTTATAAAGCTAATAGTACAAACAATAAGAGGACAGAGGGTATGGTGCGTCTGCAGTCATGTGATAAGGGCTGTAGTGGCCCGTATGTTGGCAGGCAAACGTGTCTTTATGCTTCATTTGCCTTAGTTGTTATAAAGCCAAAACTTGTATTTGTCATGTAGAGCAGCCATAACAAAGCATGCATATATGAAACTAAGTTTGTATTTGACTGCTTATTCTCATTACTTGCTGTAAATAGCCTAAGGTCAGAGTTTAACATGCTTTTGTATGAGGCCAGACAAATATGCACAAAGTTTTGATAAAGAATAAAATTAAACTTGTGAATTCCTTTACATAGGCCTCTGGGAGCATGATAAATTCGGTATCTTTCTTAAGCTAGTAATAAACAAAATTATATTAAGCTTTTGAATATAATTTTGGTTTTTCAAACAGATTTAAAAAATTATTAGAAAAGAACTAGCTAACAAGTTTAAAGTAGAACAGGTAGGAACTAGACAATAGGTTGCCCAAGTTAATGAAATGTCACATAAAACATGTATATTGATACATGAATAAATGATAAATGAAGAAAAATGCAGGCGTGGGGGGAGATCATAGCTATGAAGCGCAAGCCACTATACTAAATGGCACTCTGCGACTAACTTACTGATGCAGAAGACAGTATATATATTTACACTCACACAAACCTGGATATTGGCTGTGGTGGCCTGATCAACCAGGCTGTTACTGCTGGCCGCACGCAGTCCAACGTACAAACCACAGCCTGTCTGGTCAGGTACCGACTTAAGGTGCCTGTCCAGTGCCTGCTTGAAGACAGCCAGGGGTCTATTGGTAATCCACTTTATGTATGCTGGGAGGCAGTTGAACAAGTGGTTAAAAAGACACACATAGTAAAAGGAGGTTGACTTTATTTTTTTTTTTACGCATGTCTCGTGGACTTGAATGACCGTTGTGTAGGTGAAACACTGTAATAAAAAAATGTCCTTTTGCTGTATGTCTTTTTAACCAAAAAATACCTAATACTCAGTGCAAACTTATTTATTCTTTATTACTATTATTATCTATTTATTTTTAACATTCTTACCATCTCCTGAGGTAGTTACCCAAAAAAGAAGAAACATTATCACCATCACAGTCAAAACTGCAATATCCCCACCCCTCCTTCAGAGTGCAGGCACTACTTCCCACCTCCAGGAGTCCATCTGAGCAGATTTATTAATCTTTATTATATTACTGTTACAGTAGTAATAGAAGTTAATAGTCTGCTGAGCCTTTGATGTCACCTACCAGGGCACTAACTCCAGCCGAGTCCCATGCCAGGACACTCCCTCCAGGGGGTCTCATGCTAGGGAACTCCCTCCAGTGGGTCCTATGCCAGGACACTCCCTCCAAAGGGTCCCACGCCAGGGCACTCCCTCCAAAGGGTCCCATGCCAGGGCACTCCCTCCAGGGGGTCCCATGCCAGGGTGCTCCCTCCAGGGGGTCCCATGCCAGGGTGCTCCCTCCAGGGGGTCCCATGCCAGGGCACTTCTTTCAGGGGGTCCCATGCCAGGGCACTGCCTCCAGGGGGCCCCATGCCAGGGCATTCCCTCCAGGGGGGTCCCATGCCAGGGCACTCACTCCAGTTGGGTCCCATGCCAGGGCACTCCCTCCAGGGGGGTACCATGCCAGGGCACTCCCTCCAGGGGAATCCCATGCCAGGGCACTGCCTCCAGGGGGTGTTATGGGTTTGAGTGACTCGTAACTTAAATAAAATGTCCTGGCTCCTAAATGCTGCTCAACCTGCTGTCTAGGGATAATATTATTTAACATTGAAAAAAAAACACTAGGGCCAGCATGTACTAACATATTGAATAATAATAATAATAATTATTATTATTATTATTATTATTATTATTATAAGGAAGGACTCAAAAACTCGCCTTTACAAAAATATGTAATATAATAATAAAAGTAACTTATATACAACTTATAATCTACTCCACTACATCACCTTAACTAAAGTTCACATTAGCTCACTAGCACACTGCTGCTAGTGAGTAAAATAAAATTATAAAAATTTGTAAACAGTGAGGCTCCATGATGCACCCCCACCCTTCTGCAGGCTGTTGCCATCCATGCCAGGGCACTGCCTCAATGGGGGTCCCATGCCAGGGCACTGCCTCCAGGGGGTCCCATGCCAGGGCACTGCCTCCAGGGGGTCCCATGCCAGGGCACTGCCTCCAGGGGGTCCCATGCCAGGGCACTGCCTCCAGGGGGTCCCATGCCAGGGCACTCCCACCTGGGGGGTTCCATGCCAGGGCACTCCCACCTGGGGGGTTCCATGCCAGGGCACTCCCACCTGGGGGGTCCCATGCCAGGGCACTCCCACCTGGGGGGTCCCATGCCAGGGCACTCCCACCTGGGGGGTCCCATGCCAGGGCACTTCCTCCATGGTGTTCCATGCCAGGGCACTGCCTCCAGGGGGTCCCATGCCAGGGCACTGCCTCCAGGGGGTCCCATGCCAGGGCACTGCCTCCAGGGGGTCCCATGCCAGGGCACTGCCTCCAGGGGGCCCCATGCCAGGGCACTCCCTCCAGGGGTCCCATGCCAGGGCACTCCCTCCAGGGGGCCCCATGCCATGGCACTGCCTCCAGGGGGCCCCATGCCAGTGCACCGACTCCAGGGGAATCCCATGAGACGGCACTGCCTCCAGGGGAATCCCATGCCAGGGCACTGCCTCCAGGGGAATCCCATGCCAGGGCACTGCCTCCAGGGGAATCCCATGCCAGGGCACTGCCTCCAGGGGAATCCCATGCCAAGGCACTGCCTCCAGGGGAATCCCATGCCAGGGCACTGCCTCCAGGGGAATCCCATGCCAGGGCACTGCCTCCAGGGGAATCCCATGCCAGGGCACTGCCTCCAGGGGGCCCCATGCCAGGGCACTGCCTCCAGGGGAATCCCATGCCAGGGCACTGCCTCCAGGGGAATCCCATGCCAGGGCACTGCCTCCAGGGGAATCCCATGCCAGGGCACTGCCTCCAGGGGAATCCCATGCCAGGGCACTGCCTCCAGGGGAATCCCATGCCAGGGCACTGCCTCCAGGGGAATCCCATGCCAGGGCACTGCCTCCAGGGGAATCCCATGCCAGGGAACTGCCTCCAGGGGAATCCCATGCCAGGGCACTGCCTCCATGGGGCCCCATGCCAGGGCACTGCCTCCAGGGGGGGCCCCATGCCAGGGCTCTGCCTCCAGGGGGTCCCATTTCAGGGCACTGCCTCCAGGGGGGCCCCATGCCAGGGCTCTGCCTCCAGGGGGTCCCATTTCAGGGCACTCCCTCCAGGGGGTTCCCATGGAAGGGCACTGCCTCTGAGGTCTCATGACAGGGCACTGCTTCCAGGGGGTCCCATGCCAGGGCACTGCCTCTAGGGGGGTCCCATTTCAAGGCACTCCCTCCAGGGGGGTCCCATGGAAGGGCACTGCCTCTAATGAGGTCTCATGACAGGGCACTGCCTCCAGGGGGTCCCATGCCAGGGTACTGCCTCCAGGGGGTCCCATGCCAGGGCACTGCCTCCAGGGGTGTCCCATGCCAGGGCACTGCCTCCAGGGGGGTCCCATGCCAGGGCACTGCCTCCAGGGGCGTCTCATGCCAGGGCACTGGCTCCAGGGGGGTCCCACTTCAGGGCACTACCTCCATGGGGTCCCTTGCCATTGCACTGCCTCCAGGGGGGTCCCATTTCAGGGCGCTGCCTCCAGGGGGGTCCCATTTCAGGGCACTCCCTCCAGGGGGTCCCATGGAAGGGCACTGCCTCCAGTGGGGCCCCATGACAGGGCACTGCTTCCAGGGGGTCCCATGCCAGGGCACTGCCTCCAGGGGGTCCCATGCCAGGGCACTGCCTCCAGGGGGGTCCCATGCCAGGGCACTGCCTCCAGGGGGGTCCCATTTCAGGGCACTACCTCCAGGGGGTCCCTTGCCATTGCACTGCCTCCAGGGGTCCCATTTCAGTGCGCTGCCTCCAGGGGAGTCCCATTTCAGGGCACTGCCTCCAGGGGGGTCCCACTTCAGGGCACTGCCTCCAGAGGGGTCCCATGCCAGGGCACTGCTTCCATGGGGTCCCATGCCAGGGCACTGCTTCCATGGGGTCCCATGCCAGGGCACTGCTTCTATGGGACTCCCATGCCAGGGTTCTCCCTCCAGAGGGGTCCCATGCCAGGGTTCTCCCTCCAGAGGGGTCCCATGCCAAGGTACTGCCTCCAGGGGAATCCCATGCCAGGGCACTGCTTCCACGGGGGTCCCATGCCAGTGCACTGCTTCCACGGGGTCCCATGCCAGGGCACTGCTTCCACGGGGTCCCATGCCAGGGCACTGCTTCCACGGGGGTCCCATGCCAGGGCACTGCTTCCACGGGGGTCCCATGCCAGGGCACTGCTTCCACGGGGGTCCCATGCCAGTGCACTGCCTCCAGGGGGTCCCATGCCAGGGCACTGCCTTCAGGGGGTCCCATGCCAGGGCACTGCCTCCATGGGGGTCCCATGCCAGGTCACTCCCTCCAGGGGGTCCCATGCCAGGGCACTCCCTCCTGGGGGGTCCCATGATAGGGCACTCCCTCCAGGGGGTTCCCATGATATTGCACTCCCTACAGGGGGGGTCCCATGCCAGGGCACTCTCCAGGGGGCCCATGCCACGGCACTCACCAGGGGCTCCATGTGAGGGTTTGGGCATCTCCCACAAAGGGCCCCACATGAGGGAGGGGGCATACCCCCACAAAGAATCCCATATGTGGGCAAAGTATACCTGACCAGGGGCCCCACATGAGGGGCAGAGTATACCTAACCTGGGGCCCCACATGAGGGCAGGGCATCTCTAACCATGAGCCCCATGTGTGGGTGGGGCATCCCCCACCAGGGGACCCAGGCGAAGTTGGGGGACATCTCCCACCAAGGGAACCAGGTAAGGGCAGGGACATCTCCCACCAGGAGCCCCAGGTGAGGGCAGAACACCTCCTACTAGTGGGCCCCACACCCAAGTCAGTTCCCTCCCCACTGCAGTTCCTACTCATCTACCTGGTCTCTACATGGGGGGTGTTCCAGAGGTCAGTGCTCCTATGGTTAAGTCCGTTATCAGGCCTCCCAGTGGATCAGGAACTAATCAACCAAGCTGTCACTGCTGGCTGCTTAGAATCCAGCGGACGAGCCCCAGCCTGGCTGGTGAGGTACTGACTAAGTATCTATCCAGTTTCCTCTTGAAGACATCTAGGGGTCTATTGGCAATCTCCCTCTTATGTATGATGGGAGGCTGTTGATGAGTCTTGGTCCCCTGACACTTATTGTGTTTTCTTCCAATGTACATATTCTAGGCACCCCTGCCTTTCATTGAAGGTATGTTGCACCATCTGCCGAGTCTTCATTTTGTAGGAAGTGATTTTTGTGTGCAGATTTGGGACCAGTTTCTTTAGGATTTTCCAGGTGTAAATTATGATGCATCTTTCTCTCCTGCATTCCAAGGAGTACAGGTCAAGGGAATTTATATTTTTTCCAGTAATATAGGTTCATGTCTGAACTTATATATGCATTGAAGGTTCTCTCTACATTCTCCTGATCTGCAATTTTGCCTGCCCTGAATGGGCTTGCCAGTATACAGCAGTATTCCAGTCTAGAGAAAATAAGTGACTTAAAGAGGATCACCAGTGGATTGGAATCCCTTGTTTTGAAGGTTTTCATTATCCATCCCATCATTTTCCTCACAGTTGTGATAATGGCATTTTTGTAATCGTTGAAGGTGAGATCCTCTAACATTATTACTCAAGTCCTTCACATCAGTTTTCTGCTCTATTCTGTGGTTAGAATTTGTTTTATATTCTCTTCTAGCTTTTATTCCCCCAAGTCTTCCATAACAGTGTAACTAATTTTTTCCTCTTTAAACAAATTTTCTGATGCCCATTAGAAGACTTGGTTTATATTCATTTGGAGTTTGTGCCCTCAGTGGATGACACTTGTGCAAATTCTAGTATCATCTGCAAAGGAAGACAGTGCTATAGTTTACATCTCTGCCAGATATGAGGATGAGGAAAAGGATGGGGAAAAGGATGAGGAAAAGGCTGCTACAGAGGTTTTCACTCTAGCAGCCTTGGACTTACCTCTGTTTACTATTACTCTTTGTGTTCTGTTGGTTAGTATTATTTTAGTATGCATTTTGTGCACTATTACACCATGATCACACTTATTGAAGGCTTTTGCAAAGTCTGTGTATACTATATCTGCATTCTGTTTGGCCTCCAGTGCATCTGAGATCATGTCATAGGGGTCCAGTAGTTATGAGAGGCAAGAGTGACCTGCTCTAAACTCATGCTGCCCTGGGTTGTACAGTTGTTGGGAATCCTATTTGTTGGCAGTCTTGTTTCTTAGAACTATTTTCAAAAGCTTTTATAATGTGGGAATGTTAGAGCTATTAGTCTGTTGCTTTTCTGCCACTTTTGTGGAGTGGGGCTATATCCGTTGTTTTTAGCAACTGTGGGATGACCTCCATGTCCAGGCTCCTTCTCCATAGCATGCTTATGGCACGTGATAAGGGTTTCTTGCAGTTCTTGATGAACAGAGTTCCACTAATCTGGGCCTGGGGCAGAGTGCATTGGTATGTTGTCAATAACTTTTCCCAAGCCCTGTGGTGTCAGAATTTTTGGAAATACTGACAAGGTTTTTGAATCTTGTTCATAAAATTGTTCGGATTATCAATCTTTAATCTGAGTAACGGCTCACTAAATGCAGTCATACAGAGACCTCAGTATTTTACTCATTTATTTGTTGTCGTCAGTGTGCCCGATCTTGTTTTAGTAAGGGCCCGATACCAAATGTGGTTTTTGCCTTGTTTTTGGTATAGAAAAAGAAATATTTTTTTATTTCTTTCAATTTCATTAATTGCATTTAACTGCTCCTGTCTCTCCTGGATCTTGTATGATTCCCTAGTCTAGTCAGTGCTTCCTTCTTCATTTCAAATAGTCAAGCCTCCTTGAGAAACTGATTCTTCATCTTTGCCTGTAGAAGGAGCTTTTCTCTTTCAAGTGTACATCTTCTCTTCTTTTTTCTTAGAGGAATGTGCCACAGTGTTGATCCTTTCTAGACATAGGTTTGGACCCATGTTATTTAAAATATCTTCCCAGCATGTTTCATTAAAGACATGATTTATTTGATCCCAATTGATGTTCTTGTTAAAATTAAATTTGGTGAAGGCACCCTCGTAACTGGTTTGTACAAGTCTGAACTTCGATTAGATTGTAATTGGAATTAACTGTCTTCAGTACTGTTATACAGTATTTCATACCAGGTCTTCATTATTTGTGTAAGGTCAAGTGTATTTTCCAGTCTTGTTGGCTCCACTGTTTGCTGGCATTAGGTGAATCTATTAAGGAGATGGTCTTTCCTGCCGGCCAAGTATGAGTGAGACCATTTTCCCCCTGGTACCATACAAGGGCAGGTCTCTCTTGCCAGGCCTGTGCAAGTGTGGACTCATCACCAGTGTTTCCCCTCCCTCTTACAGCCGTGCACGAGTGTATCCTCCTCCTGCCTCCCATCACCCAGTCCTGTGTGAGGGAGGCCTACTTACTGCTAAGCAAACGAAAGCAGCAGGTATAAGAAAACATGCATAGTGTTTTCATTCATCCAGGGATTGAAGTCTGGTCCCTCAGTGTGAGAGCCAAGGTGGCTACCAGATAAGCAAAGGCTCTCATGATGAAAAATCATATTGGGTTCATCTTTTGTATTTGGAAAATTAGCCTTTTGGCAGTTTCCTTCTATTTTTTCTCCTTTAATATAAAATGCTGAATTGATAAGTCTTTGCCCTCATATTTTCCTCTTTGCCTATACGTATTCTGTTTTGTACTCATTACTCAATTAAGGAAATTAATTAGTTGACAGTACTTTGGTTTTGTTTTGATGGAGTTATGAGAATCAAATACTATTACTTAGTAAAAGTTTTCAGAACTACTTGATATTTTTACGACTGCATTGAGACTTTTAAGTTATAAGTGGAATGCCCAAGTTTTCACTAGCAAGATATTCTTTCTAGATATTCTAAACGTTTTACATGTTTAGTCTACATTTATTAATTTTGTCTTATCAACTGTTGTCTGTATTATTATTATAATCAAGGGGAAGCGCTAAACCCGTCTGTTGTCTGTAGAATGGGAGGTTCTGGAAACAAAGGATATCAGTATTACTAAGTTGAATGAAACAAGCACTTGCCAGCGATAGCAGAAGTTATTCCTTTTAACTGATATAACTGATTAGATTGCAGCATCCCCTTGGATGACACATAAGACATCACTTTGAACCAAGTGAGAGGAAAAATTGTTTGTGGACCTAAATGCTGTAGTGGGAGACTGTTTGGGTAGCATAGTAGGTAAGTTTAGATTGCCAGGGGCACATGATAATGGGGCCTTTAATTATATATTGAAAGAGGTTTGGTAATAAATAATACATACTTTAAGAAAACATAAATGAATATATGAGACATGAAAGTAAGCAATGACAGGAGTTTGCTGGACTGCATTAGTAGTTAAAAGATTATTGGGTAGACTTGGATGTTTGCGAGTGAACAATACACATTTTTAGAGGAGTCTCTTAACACATCAGTTAGGTTAAGAGGTAGACGTTGTATAAGGAGAATGGCACCAGTGGGTAAGAGAGAAGTGAAAGTGAATGAACTAGAGAGAGAGAGAGAGAGAGGGAGTGCTGTATAGATAATCAGGAGAAGATTAATAAGGTATTGAGTAGAATTAAATATGGAGTGCTGTAGTGTGCAACTGAAGTTTGTAGTTGTATGAGGTTTGGTGCAGGTGGGAATTTCCTGTAGTATACCTAGAGGGGTATTCCAAGGGTCAATGCACCTGCGGCCTGGTTCATGACCAGGCCTCGCAGTGGATCCAGGGCTTGATCAACCAGGTTGTTACTGCTGGCCGCATGCAGACTGATGTACAAACCACAGCCCTCCTGGTCAGGTACTGACTTTAGGCGTGTGTCCAGCTCCCTCTTGAAGACAGCCAGGGGTCTATTGGTAATCCCCCTTATGTATGCTGGGAGGCAGTTGAACAGTCTTGGGCCTCTAACTCTTATTGTGTTGTCTCTTAGCATACTCATGGCACCCTTGCTTTTCATTGGCGGGATGTTGCACTGCTTGCTGAGTCTTTTGCTTTTGTAGGGAGTGATTTCTGTGTGTAGATTTAGGACTAGTCCCTCTAGGATTTTCCAAGTGTATATTATCATGTATCTTTTTCGCCTGGATTCCAAGGAGTACAGGTCAAGGAATGAAGAAGAAAAGGTTTTAATTGGGAAAAGGCAAGCCAGTGAGAGGTTTTTACAATGCCCAAATGATATACTGAATTACATAGTACATATATTGGTTTATGTTAAATGAGAGTAAAGGGAGAACCAGTGAGAGAATGGGTCCATCTTTATTAGCAAAGTTTACTGACACTAAGAAACAACTTTGCAGAGAGAGATTAATGAATTAAGAATGGGGTGCAAATGAACTTGAGAAGTTAAAAATAAATGAGGGGAGATGCTAGAGAGAGAACATTTGGGGTTATAATGTTTATGATAAAAGGGAGGTATATATACCTTTGAAGAGTTTCAAGATTTTCTCTACTCTCTGAGCCCGGCCATGGGCCAGGCTCGCGAGGTGGTGATTTCATGCACTGGGAAGGGAGGAATTACATCGTGGAGTAAGGAAGAGCCAGAAGTTAGACAGGGATGTGTGATGTCAGCATATTTGTTTAACATTTATAGATAGACTTGCAAAAAAAGTGAATGCTAGAGTGTTGGGAGAGGTGTAGGATTAAAGGATAACAAATTTAATACAAAATGGGAGCTGTGACAATTGCTCTTTGCAGATGACTTGGGTTTTTAGGATTTGACATACGTACGTACTATGCAAGTGTAAGTAATGGGAAAGGAGTCAGGACTCTGGTTAGCCAGACTTGAGTTCTGGAGGTGGAATGTACAGTGCCTGCTCTCTGAAGAACGGGTGAGGATGTTGCAGTTCGAAGGGTCATCTAAATTGTGATGTCTCCACACTTCTGGCTAAATAGCTGATGAATGAGTGTTGATGTATGTCTTAATTTTTTTTTTATTTTTGAGTTTCCCTACCTTGGTGGGAGATGGCTGATGTATTAAAAAATCTATAATGGATGTGAATTACTGTACAGCTGTTTGATTTGATACAAGTTAACTAGCTGTTTCATTTATAATATGACAGTACAGTACCTCCTTGAGTGCTTGCTGTTTACCAGTCCACTGCTAATACCTCCCTTTTATTCCATGGAATAAAATGAAAATAATGCTCAACTTTCTTTGTATACTTATGTAGGATTAAGTAATTAAGTAATTTCTGTTTTATAATAAATTGATGATAATTTTTTATGCATTTTCAACAGGCATATGATGAAGTAGCAAATTATAATGAAGAGGACCTAAGGAGTCTTCTGGAAGAGGTCACAAATGCTAGCAAGAGAAAAAACAAGAACACCCTCTCACCCTATGCCCTGGTCAGTACAAATCTGCTTGATATTGGATTCTTTATTCTTATTCTCTTGATGTTCAAACCTTTTCCATACATATTCGAATCAGTTATCTAATTTATATAATGGAAATGTAAGCTAGAAGACTTTTGGGTTCTTCTGGGAACATTTTAAAGCTGCAAGTGAATAGGGATATGGTGAAAGGCAAAAGTAAGTTCAAAGCAGTGAGAAGTGTGGAAGAATATCACAATTTGTGGCTGGAACAGTTCACAACTAATCCTCAATTTGGAGAAGAAAATTTAGACAATGTCTGTTCATCCTGGACTATTATCAAGCCATTATCCAACTATAACTTAATTTTGGTTATGGTTGGACTTTAACGTTTAAAGTTTCCTCTGCAAATTTTGGGGTTAGGTACTTTATGGTGAACTTCAAAAAATGTTCCACGACAGTTACCTTGCAGCACCCTCTGTCATTGTCGAGTTGTTTTAGTCTAGTCAGCTTCATCGAGAATAATATTTTGTTTTAGCAAAAAGGTCTTTTAAGTCCTTTCTCTGGTTGTTGGACTATCTTAGGGATGGTCTTGTCCAATTGACTGTGTCTAATTTGCTCTTTTTCTGTCTTATGTCTTCAGAGTTATTACCATGTTACACTACACAATCTTAATCTTCTTGGCCTTTATCTTCCTTTATTCTCTTCTCTTCCAATCTCTTCTCTTTTCTCCTATTAGCTTCTTCAAATGCTTTAGTAAATCACTCACCTCCTGAATCTTACCCTGTCACCATGTAGTCTCACTATCATCTTAGTCTGGTTATGTCCACTTCCTCTCCATGAAAATGGTCTTCATGACTGTTACTACTCTTTTGGACATGTTATTCTTCCTCATAGTTTCCTTTACTTTTTTCCTAACACACCAGCCGTCTCCTACTGAAAAAGAAGAAATGCTTTCACTGTCACTCGCTCCATCGCTGTCTAGCCAGGGTGTGCGGATATTACAGCTCGGATGCCCCTCTAAATTGCAATATCCCCACCCCTCCTTCATAGTGCATGCACTGTACTTCCCACCTCCATGACTCAAGTCCAGATCACCGGTTTCCCTGAATAATTTCGTAAATCCTACACTACAGATTTATACATCTTTCAAGTCATCCTGTTTTGCTCCATCCTCTAAATGTCCAAACCACCTCAGTAACCTCTTCTCAGACTTCTGTATAACGCTTCTAATCTCCAAACTACAGTTACAAATTCTCTGCATTACATTCACCCCACACATTGCCCTCAGAAACAATAGTACGTACATCTACTGCCTCCAGCCTCCTCACCGCAATGTTTAAAACCCATGCTTCACACCCATATAAGAGTGTTGGTACCACTTTACTCTGATACATTCCCCTTTTTGCCTCCATGGATAACATTAGAATGTTCTTTATAAATTTAGTAATTAACCCTTTCAGTGTTGGTCCCGTAATATTACGGCTTGAGAGCCAGTGTCGGTCCCGTAATACACTATGCCAAAATTCTAGCTCCTTCAAATCTGGTGGAAGAAAGCTGGTAGGCCTACATATGAAAGAATTGGTCTGTGTGGTCAGTGTGCGCAGTATAAAAAAAATGCTGCAGTACGCAGTGCATAATGAGAAAAAAACTCCAACCATATTTTTGGTTTATTCTATCAAATGAGACCAATAAAACGAGAATACAACCATAAATACCACACAAAAATACACTGCCAAGTCGCTGTTTTAAACCAAAAACACGGAGGTTTTTTTTTCTCATGCACTGCTTGCTGCAGGATTTTTTTTTATTCTGCACACACTGACCACACAGACCCATTCTTTCATATGTAGGCCTACCAGCTTTCTTCCACCAGATTTGAAGGAGCTAGAATTTTGGCATAGTGTATTACGGGACCGACACTGGCTCTCAAGCCGTACATATACGGGACCTACCCTGAAAGGGGTCTCAACACTGAAAGGGTTAATGCAGGAGAAGAAGTTATTAGCCCCTTGATCCCGGCATTTTGGTCACCTTTTATGACTCATGATTTGCAGAGGAAGGATTACTGCATTAGTCTTCCTCGTTTCTTCTCTGATCTTCCCGAGTTGCCTCACACATGATGGGTTATGATGCGGCTGATTTTCTCGATTGTCTAACATCTCAGGAGGTCACATTGAGTTCTGCCCTCCTATAAAGGACTTTTAATCAGTCTAAGCTCTAGGACCACAGTTGATTTTTTCCCGTAAGTCGTCTCTGAGCGTCATCTGTACTTCATGGGTGGGTAATTCAGTGTCACTCCTATTTACATCATTATGAATCCTATCTTCAAGTTCAAAATATGCTTTGGCATTTTTGTGCCCTCGACTAACCCCTTTACTAGTTTTCCTACCTGAAGTGTGAATCCCCAGTTCACTCTAAAAATCTTATACACTGTGGCGCAAAGTATTAAGATTTGTTCGAACCTGGATGGTTAGCCACTTCTCATGCTTGGATCTTGGAAAATAAAAATTAGACAATTCAGTTATGTATTGAAGAGTTAAATTGCAGTAGAAATCTGTGATCTCTCAATATTGCTGGGAGCCAAAGCCAGGGTTGCAGCTTTCTCTCCACAGCTCCCAGACACAGCTCAATATGACATAGTGTTGTATGACCCTTGTCGGTTTAGCGCTTTCTTTGATTATAATAATTATAATAATCAATATGGCATAGCTGTCTGTGGCCTTACAAACTCCTAACCCTAAGATGTCATCTGATGCTGCTTGCTATATGTATGCCATATGATAAACTTCACTATATCCAAACTGCCAAATAATGACTGTATAGAATGTATAGTAAGATAAAATGTCATTTTTGACTATAGAATGTATGGTAAGATAAAATGTCATTTTTGACATATAAGGCTGTTCCAAAAAGTTGTGCCACATTTTTGGAGGTCTTTGGAACATAACTATTTTTCATAATTTCTTAACATTAGTTAGCCCTGAATTAAATTACACGCTGATTTTCAGGAACGTAACCCGTGTATTAATTGACGTTCTATTGTATTTTGTAATTTTATGTATGGTTGTAGTGTTTTCTCTCTTCATTTTATCAGTAAAAGATGGCTTGTCATGTGCTTTGTCTTTTCATTACATAGTAACTCATTTTTTAATCGATAATATTTTGTAGCTCATCTTTGGACTTTTTTTTCCAGCTTGTCAACTTATTTTTATAGATGTTGATGTACTGCTGCTGCACATCCAGTACTGCAGATGGGTTTTGCAGTTATTATTTTAGAGATACAGTTCTTCCCACTGTACATGTGCTTTCCCTGTGGTGTTGTTTTCTTCACTTGCATATAAGCAAGTGAAGCCTTTTCTTGCAATCTAGGTGAGCCCTACAGATTTGAAGACTCCCTACTTATTAGCTCTTTTGTTTACAAGTCTTGTCAGCTACCATGATTTCACCTATGGTTCTAGCTGTCTGTTCATTGATTGATGTTTCATCCAAGATTCATCGGGATGCAACAATTTTTTTTTCATTTGGCTTACTCGTCTAATCTTTATTGGTTACTCCCTTACATTGACGCAGTCTGTCATATCTTTTCTCTCATTCTCTCGCGAGAATGGCAGAGGTTTGGTCTGGTTTCTTATTTCTCTGAACCTTTTTCTGTGTTTCAGGGACCAGCTCAAATTGCCAGAGGACTGCGTCCTTTACCACCTGGTAATCTACGCTCTCCTCCAGGGTAAGGTTAGCGTATGCCCCTCTGGCTTTCCCTGTAAATTTTATCTGGACAAGCACGGCTCATTACTCCTTGCTCAACCTTTCAATATAGCAATCTTTTCAAATTGCACGAATAAATCTTGAGCCTCTTTCTACAAAATTGGGAATGAATTTGTCCTGAGATTTTCTTAGGTATTATGCTTACAGTATCTGGTATTTCTTGTTCTACAGCCTTTAACCTTCTCTCTTTCTCCTTTTTTTTAGATATTTTAGTGCTAGCATTTTCTCTCGTCTCCTCTTTCCTCGTTTTAGAGTTAACATTCTCTCGTGCATTCAAAATTTCATTTTCATCTCTTCTCCATTTTCATTTCTTATGTTTTCTCTCTCATCTGCATCCCTCTTCTCTCCATCTTTTTCTTCAAGATCAAGCTCATTCTTTCCTATACTGTATTCTCATCCATTATTTCCTTTGTAGTCGTTTAGTCCACGACACCTTGTGCTCTTTCCATTTTTGGAAGATTTATTGGCAGGCTTGAAATCACTAATTAAATGTCCGAATATCATCTCGTCCTCCTAACTACGTATCTTTACATTGCAAACTTACCATTTGTGATAGGCCTTGTAAATTTCAATTAATACAAATTATGGACATTCATCATGTCAGTAAATGATTTTTATAGCATCCAAAACTATAAATGAGAATTAACAACTTTCATTGATTAACTATTAAATTACTCAAACTTTGGGAAGGTTTACTAGTTCTTGCCTAACTATTCAAACTTTGTCACTGTCTTATTGCAAATTAATCATGTACCATTACATGCTGAGAACCTGTCTTTTCCTAGGTCTGTTTGCTTAGCTCCTATTGCTGCTTTATTATTTTTCAACACCGGCTGTCTCCCACTGAGGTAGGGTGACAAGAAAAAATTTTCTTTAGGTTTTTCTTCAGCTTGTTTATACTTTTATACCCAGTATTTGGGATCCAGCCATCGTAGTGTCTTCCCTGTTATCCATGAGAACAGAGTTAATATTGGTTTTTAATCAAGGGAGGACAATAGGCAACATTTATTACAGGCTTCCAGTGATGGTCTGTCGATAATAACCAATGTAAATTATTCCCAAATTTGAGAAGTAAAAATAATGAATGACAGTCATGTCACATGGCTTAGTTTAAGGGACAATTGGTCTAGTAGAAACTTGACCATCATAAAGTTAAGAAAAATATTAAAAAAATCAACAGATATTGGGGTTATTTTATAACTGATTAGAGAATGAATATTTAATGGCTAATGAATATAGTAGAAATCCCATAAATACTCATCCAGAAAGAGTTTTTTCAATTAAACCTGATTTAAAGTGCATGGGAAAATTGCTGTTCGAACTTGCAGTAAAGTTTAAAAAAGTTGCGAAATGCACAAAGGCTGGTACTGTGATCCACAATTACACATATTACACATTTCAAAACTTTAAACAGCTTCTAGAAAATGTCTAGATTATTAAACAGCTCCTAGAAAAGTTCTAGGTTATTACCTTAGCTGACAGTACCAAGTTGCCATTTCATGAATAGGCTCTGTTTTAAGAAACGGCACAAAGCAAGCATTTTAGCACTAAAATTAAATGTTGGAGAAAGACATTATACAAGGGAAACCTTTATAAAGCTAAATGCTTTCACTTGGTGTCCCTTCACAAGTGAAGGAAGAGGGATCTTTTTTGTCAGTGAAGGGCTTTTGATTCCAGGAACCTGAGCTACTCTTCCCTTTGATCAAACCTTATTACCTCAAAGCCTAAGGTGCTGTATGACCCTCTATGGATTTAACACTCCTCTGGCAAGACAGTGATGGTGTGAGTGATAAAAGTGTTCCTTCTTTTTCGGGTCACTCTGTCTTGGTGGGGAAACGGCCAATGTGTTAAAAAAAAAATGTAAAATACTGCATAACAACATGCACAAGACAAGGAATCTATACATTTATGAATTTTCTCACGTCTGCTCATCTGGTCATCGTGAATAATCCAATTTTGGGCTTCTCCATGGCGATGGCAAACAGTGGGGTAGAACTGTGCAAATGGCTATACTTTTTTCGTCTTCATTAGTCAAAGAAACCCTTAATAGTGCTGATATTCTTTAGCCTGAATTGTTTGGTGACTTTGGAAAAAACACAGCTCTGCTTTCCTGTTATATGGATATGGTTTGGACTTGACTAATAGACTGAAATTGTGTTGACGAAAAGACATGCACAGAGCAAGCTTTTATTGTGATAGTGTTTTGACCTTTATACGTATAGCTCCATCAACTCAATCAACTTGACAAAGGTCTGTAAGCAAAATTTCACAAAAAACAACAACAACAATGCTTCCACTGCACTGGTCTTTTCTTCAATACTATCAGTAGTATGCCTTTGTATCTTGACTTAAATTAGTGTGATTGTTGTGACTACAGTGGAACCCCGACTAACGAACGCTCCATATAGCGAACAAATCGTGTAACGAACGCTTTTTTCGCAAAATATTTTTCTCGTAGCGAACATTTACTCGTGTAGCGAACCGTACCAGACCTGTCCGACTGCCCAGCTCAAGTGCTGGGAGGCGGACAGGACGCCAGTCAAGTGTTGTTTACACTTGAGAGAACATTACCCAGCGTGCTCTTTCAAACATTCACAATACTTTTGTTGTGTTTATTGGTGGTTCAGTGATTGTCACTGTGAAATAAGTCACCATGGGTCCAAAGCTTCCTAGTGGCACCACTGTGGTAAAGAGAGAGAGAGGACCATCATCGAACTGAAGAAAGAAATTGTTGAAAAATATGAGAGTGGCGTACGTGAGTGAGCTTGCCAGGATGTACAACAAAAACAAATCTAGTATCGGCACTATCCTGGCAAAGAGAAATGAGATCAAGGAAGCTAATGTTGCAAAAGGGGTTGATATGTTAACGAAAAATAGACCGAAAACAGTGGATGAGGTTGAGAAGTTGTTGATGGTGTGGATAAACAATAAACAGTTAGCAGGTGATAGTATTTCCATAGCGATAATTTGTGAAAAAGCAAGGAAGTTGCACGCAGATCTTGTCAAGACAATGCCTGGAACCAGTGGTGAGGAGAGTGATTTTAAAGCCAGCAGAGGCTGGTTTGAGAGGTTTAAGAAATGTAGTGGCATACACAGTGTTGTGAGACATGGTGAGGCAGCCAGCTCAGACAAACGTGCAGCTAAAAAGTTTGTGAGTGAATTTAAGGGGTTTGTAGAGGCTGAAGAATTCCTCCCCAACAAGTGTTTAATTGTGATGAAACAGGCCTGTTTTGGAAGAAAATGCCCAACAGGACCTTCATTACTCAGGAGGAAAAGGCACTGCCAGGACACAAGCCTATGAAAGACAGGCTAACTCTTATGATGTGTGCCAATGCCAGTGGTGATTTTAAAGTGAAGCCTTTACTGGTGTATCACGCAGAAAATCCCAGAGCCTTCAAGAAACACAATGTTAACAGGAATTATTTGTGTGTGCATTGGAAGGCTAACATTAATGCATGGGTCACTAAGGACTTTTTCATGGAATGGTTGACTGGAGTGTTTGGCCCTAGTGTGAAGAAATACCTCCTGGAAAAGAAATTGCCACTCAAGTGCCTCCTGGTACTGGACAATGCTCCTGCTCATCCTCACAACTTGGAAGAGTTGTTGTCTGACAACTTCAATTTCATCAGAGTGAAGTTCTTGCCTCCTAACACCACTCCTCTCATCCAGCCCATGGACCAGCAGGTCATTGCAAACTTCAAGAAACTGTACACCAAAGCAGTGTTTTGAAAAGGGCTTTCAAATGACCTCGGACACTGAGTTGACCCTAAGAGAGTTCTGGAAAGATCACTTCAATATCGTGCATTGCATAGGCCTTATAGGTAAGGCTTGGGAGGGAGTGACTTCCAGGACTTTGAACTCTGCTTGGAGACCAATGTGGCTGGATTGTGTTGAAAAGAAGGATTTTGAAGGATTTGAGGCTGACCCTGACCCTGACGACCCTGTGCCTGTTGTGGAAGATATTGTGGCATTGGGGAATAGCCTGGGGTTGGAGGTGAGTGGTGAGGATGTGGAAGAGTTGGTGGAGAAGCACAGGGTAGAGCTAACAACTGAAGAGCTGCAAGAGCTGGAACTGGAACAGCTTCAGACCAGAGCTGAGGTTATTGCTTCAAAGGAGGAGGGAGAGAGAGAGAGGAGGTGCCTTCTTCTTTAGTGCTTAAGGAAATTTGTTCCAAGTGGAACGATGTACAAAGTTTTGTTCAAAAAAACCACCCTGAGCAAGCTGAAATGAGCCATCTGTGCAACCACTTCAGTGCCAGAACCATGTTTCACTTCAGGAAAATATTAAACAGGTGCCAGAAACAGAGGACTCTGGACAGTTATTTCACGAGGCAGGGATCCAGTGACTCTCAAGCTGGTCCTAGTGGCATTAAAAGAAAAAGAAGGGAAGTAACCCCAGATAAGGACTTGTTACCTGAAGTCTTAATGGAGGGGGATTCCCTTTCCAAACACTAAGCACTCCCTCACTCTTCCCTATCTTCCAGATGCCAGCAAGTCTCTTCAATAAAGGTAAGTAAATGTTATTTTAAATGTTTAATTATAAATTTAATCTTTACAAAATTAATTTTTTGTGAATATTTTTGGATGTCTGGAACAGATTAATTGTATTTACATTATTTCTTATGGGAAATAAGGTTTCGAATTACGAACTTTTCGTGTTAAGAACTAGCTCCTGGAACGGATTAAGTTCGTTAGTCGAGGGACCACTGTACAGTGGAACCCCGGTTAACGAAAAAAATTCATTGCAGAAGCCTGCTCAAGTGCCATTACGGAACGAATTTACTTCCTTAAGAAAAAATGTCATTTAGGTTAGTCTATTTCAGACCCCCAAAAATACACTTCCACAAGCACTTACAATATTATACTTACATAATTGCACGATTTCCTGGGTGTTCGTTAACCGGGGTTCCACTGTATATCTCTTGACAGCAAAATGGTCATGACACCAGCAAATTGGTATTGATAATAGCAAATTGTTAAGATGGCTGAAGAATGACGATGAGAGTGATTAAAGGTAGTATCTTTATTTTAAAAATGCAGTAACGAAATGATTCTAATGTTTTGTAAATTATACAGCTCAACACTTGTATGTTAATGTAGCAATACTGTTAGTAAAATAAGGGTCCTTGGTTACCTCTCACATAGAAAAGTTATTGATTTCCTAAAGGTTTTAAAGATTTTTTTTAACGCCAGCCATCTTCTACCAAGCCGGGCAACTCGTTAAAAAAAAACACACACACACCCCATCAGTCATTCAATAGCTGTCTTGCCAGAGGTGTGCCAAAATTGTAGCTCAGATGACATTTCAAACTGCAACATCTTCACATCTTTAGAGTGCAGGCACTGTGCTTTCCACTTCCAGGACTCAAATTTTTCCTATGCTGTAGTGCGTTTAGTAAAAAAAAAAATTATGTATTTCTTTACAAATAAATTATTGTAATCACGCTTTCTAGATTTTTCATTTATTTCAACCAAATATTTGTAAAAGCGCTCATTAAGTATTTGTTTCATTGTTGCATTGTTTTTCATGTTTCCTACTTATTTAATGTTGCGCAGTGTATAAAGAAAACTGTGTTATTGAATTTTCTCTTGTTTGAAATCATGGTTGAAATATTCAAGATCAATTTCTTTAATTCTTGACACAGGCTTTAATTCTCAAAGAGCAAGATGCTCTTAGGGAAGAGTCCAGCTCTGGAGACGACACTAGGGATTTAGCCTATAGACGTCGAAATAAAAAGTCACTTGTAGGACGTAGGGATCAGTCGAACGGAGACCAATCTGCTGCTGCGCGTACAAGTACTGGTGGATCACTTGGCTCCTTACATGACCTCTCGGAAACAAAACAGCCCAAAAAAGTTGCTGGCCCCAATCAGGGTGTGGCATCACGCTGCAGGGAGGGTGAGTAGAATAAAAGCTGTATTGTCTAATAATGTAAAACTGTTTTAGGATTAAGTATAACTGTAGATAAGGCGCTGGGGTAGGCTTTGTGGTATATGTATAAGGGAAGATGATGTAATAGGAAGAGTGGTAGAGGTCATGATGTGATAAATAGAGGTTTCGTTTGAAAATTAATAATTTAGGGCAGATGGAGGATTTATATGGCTTACTACTGGGTAATAAAAGAGAAAGATTTCCTCTTAATTTAAAGTTAAAAGCCAGTAGCATCTTACTTAACCCAAGAAACGGTGTAGTTCAGTACATAATTTGCTTGACCCTTTCAACAATGGTGAGGCAACTGTTGTGGGATGCACATAGGCAAATTCCTATATGGTATACACTAATATTGACTATATGTATGCTACTAGGGGTTTTAAACCTCGTTAAGTGAGGAGAGGCTGTATTCTTAATCTAATTTTGAAGTTAATCGTGAAATGTTTCATACTTGAATGCATGATAGATTAATTTTCATGCAGTCTTAGTACTATATTACAGTATAATTCTTTTGAGTGATTTTTGAGTACTGTATTTACTCAAGGTTTGGGCTAATAAATACAACTACAGGTGGTTCATGTGGAAACTTATCACGTGGTTCTTTTGAGACTGTAAAGAGAAAGGGTCGTCGTCCTAGGGATGCTGCTCGAGCAAGCACAAGCCAACGAGAAGGAGGTTCCTTACAGGTAAAACTTTTTGTACATTCTTTTAGATTTTTACAGGGTGACAACAGAGTTTTACAATGAACTATTAGTACAATATCTGTTTAGTAATAATTATTGTCTCATAATGGATTTGAAATTTAAAATATAAATGGTTGTGCAGTTTATAATTTTCACAAGGGAAAATTTGTACTATAATTTGAATTTTGAACTAATTTGCTGAGCAATATATGGCGAGTGGTAATGAAAGTTGTCACAAGGGAGATAGCTAGAACACTTAAATTTCTTTTTTTATGTTTGCCTTTATTTTTTAAATACTCCAATCATTTCCCTAGTCCAATGCTTCTAGGGGTTAATGGTTATTTTGCTGAAATTGCATAATAATAATTATGGTGAAATTTGGTTACTCTTGCTGTCAGGTTAGTTTGTAAAAAAAATCATGTAATTATACAGTGGTACCTCGAGTTACGATATTTTTTCGTTTGAGAATGCTGTTCAAGTGCCATTACCAAATGAATTTATCCCCATAAGGAATAATGTAAAATAGACTAGTCCTTTTACACCCCCAAAAATATACTTACAAAAGCATTTAAAAAAATAAACTTACATAAAAGGGCGATTTTGGGGACCATCGTAACTCGAGGTACCACTGTATTTTGTGTTGGCTCTCGCTACTGTATTGTACATATCTTTCCAGATTGTTAAGAGTTCATCTCTACTCGGTGTATATTTTTTTTAAAAGCCTTTTTGTCTTTGAGCTGCTGTCTTCTTTATTCTACTATATTTTTTCCCTTTGTATTATCAAACAAATAAAATTTGCATAGATATAAAGCATTTTAAAGAAATATCCGGTGATTAACTTATTTTTTTCCAAATTGGTCTTTTAGTTTTGTTATCCTGCCTGGATCTGAGTCAATTTCTATGTATAGTGTATCTGTACTTCCACATTGTCATTTACTCCTTTACTTCTTGAAAAATTAATGAACAGATTCAGAAATCATTGAAGATATCAGGATTTGTATCCACCGTGATTTATACCCACGATCTGAGATTACCAGCCTGTCTCCTTAATCTTTGGCACTGTGAACTAAATCATTGGCCTAATTATCTCAAGACTGTGGGTTAGAAACTCAATCACTCAATTGAATTTTCTTAATTTTTAACACATATCATCTCCCATCAAGGGATACAGCAAGTATTATATTTTAGTTAACCTTTTCAGGGTCTGTACTGTTGTTCTATGGGTTTAACCCTTTCGGGGTTTTGGTCGTACTAGTACGTCTTACGCACTGGGGTTATTGACGTACTAGTACGCCTAAATTCTAGCGCCCTCAAATCAAGCAGAAACAGGCTGTTAGGCCTAGATGTGATAGAATGGGTCTGTGCGGTCAGTGTGCGCAGTATAAAAAAATTCCTGCACCACACAGTGCATAATGAGGAAAAAAAAACTATGACCGTGTTTTTGGTTTAAAACAGCGACTTTGCAGTCTATTTTCGTATGGTATTTATGCTTGTATTCTCATTTTCGACCAAGCTGCGACTAGTCTCTACACTCGCCACATAAATAAAGCACCGTACTTGCCCTGGCTCATAAACTTTATAATGCAACTCTCCCATCGTCTAAGTTCCTTGACAGTGTTTCCACTTCTTGCTCTCCCTTACCCTCCCCTCCCCAACCAACCCCCACCTATCCTCCCATTACCCCACGGACCCCCATCCATCCTCCCTTCACCTATCCTCCACCCCGTGACCCAAATATCCCCCTACATTTATAGCACTGGGAGAGCGCTAAAGCCTCGAGGGGTCACATAGCGAATAGGGAGGCTAGCTCCAATTCCTTGGATTAGGATCCCTTCACCATCTTAGTCTCATTTTATAGAATAGATGATATATTACAGAAATGGAGATCATTTTGACTGGTTTCACGATGACAAGTCTCTTGAAACTGAGCGCAAAGTAGCGAAAATGTTCGATTTTGGCCGATGTTCAGGAGTAAACAAATCACTCCATGCGTCCAATACACATCAACTGGAGAGTCTAATATTCTTGCACAAGTGCGCTGATATTATTTATACCATTTTTACAGTGATGCAGTTGTATACATAACAGTAAAGATGTTATGTTAGTGCCAGGAATGTCTGCCTTGTTTATTATGGACCCTATTTTGAAATTGGCATCGTTTGAAATTTGTGTGAAATTGGCCAAATTGCCATTTTCTGACTACTATTTTGGGTAGTTAAAATTGGTAAATAGGCGGTTTCTTGTACTCAATCGATAAAGAAATGGAGTTCTAGCGAAATAGCTATAATTTTAGTAGACTGAAACATTGGAATGTGCCGAAAATAGGGCTCAAATTGGGCGAAATCGCCGATGCGTAAGTGTCATGGCTACCGCTAACTTCGCGAAAGCATAATTCCGTTAGTTTTCGATCAAATTTCATAATTTTTGTGGCGTTATGATCGGAAAAAGATTCTCTATCATTCCATAAGAAAAAATAATTTTTTTTTTTAAATTCGTGGACCCTGAGAACGAGTTTCAGAGAGACCCCTTGGACCCCCAAAGGGTTAAAGCCAGGGTCCGTGCCATAGTACTACGTGATGAGCTCAGCTCACTTAAATAAGCTGAGTGAGGTAAATTAGATATGAGAGAATGGGTCTATGTGGTTAAGTGCACCATATAAAAAAGTATCCTGCAGCATGCAGTGCATAATGAGAAAAAACTGCAACTGTGTTTTTGGTGTAAAACAATGAATTTGCAGTGTATTTTCATATGGTTTTTATGGTTGTATTCACGGTTTCTTTGTCTCACTTAATAGAATTGAAGATATATTACAGGAATAGAGATAATTTTCATTGATTTTAGAACTGAAAATAGCTTGAAATTAAGCTCAAAGTAGTGGAAATGTTTGATTTTTGCTGATGTTCAAGAGTAAACAAATCACATCATGCGTCGAATACATGTCATCTGGTGGGTCTGATATGTTTTCCCAAATGCGCTGATATTATTTATTCAGTTTTTTACAATATTGCATAACAGTAAATCTTCTATTTTCTGGTGAGAATAAAAATTGTGAATAAAATATCAAAATGGAATTCATGTGTAAAGCATGGAAACGTAACTAGTAAACAGAAGAAATGTTATTTTAGTGCCAGGAGTGCCTGCATTGTTAATTCTGGACCCTATTTTGAAATTTGTGTAAAATTGGCGAAATTACCAATTTCTGATCACTATTGGGTAATTGAAATAGCTGATTGGGTGGTTTCTTGTGCTCAGTCGATAAAATAGAATGCATACTAGCGAAACAGCTAAGAATTTGGTTGACTGGAACAATGTAATTGGCCTAAAATAGGAGTCAAATTGGGCAAAATTGCCCATGCATATCGCTGACATGGCAAAATTCGCGATAGCGTAATTTTATAGCGTAGTTTTATCACATTCATACTTTTTATTTTATTACCTTCATAAAAAAATTCTCTTCATAAGAAAAAAAATATAATTTTTTTTTTTTTTAAATTCTTGGACCCTGTGGACAAGTTTCAGATCGGGGGCCTGGACCCTGAAAGGGTTAATATTGCATTTGGTGGTTCATCGTACAGTATCTATCTTTTCTTTTCCTTCTCCTAAACTCTACAATAAAATAATGATCTCTTAAATTTGCATATTACATTTCTTTTAATGAGTGTATTTTGGCACTGGCATCATTAATGTAGTTATACGTATTTAGTTTCTTTTATCAGCAAATTTATTTTGTGTACAGAATTTAAACAAGACAGAAGCAGCTTCAAATGATTCAAAGAAGCTCCACAAGTCAGGCAGCTTGAGTCAAGTCTGTTCCGAAGTTGCTGGTGGTGCCCGCAGTAAGGTAAGAGAAGAGTTTGGATTATAGGTATTAGGATTATTTTTTTTGTCATGATGAATATAGAGTTAAAAGGTAGTAGGTTGGTAGTCGGCAACCACCCAGGGAGGTACTACCGTCCTGCCAAGTGAGTGTAAAACGAAAGCCTGTAATTGTTTTACATGATGGTAGGATTGCTTGTGTCTTTTTTCTGTCTCATAAACATGCAAGATTTCAGGTACATCTTGCTACTTCTACTTACACTTAGGTCACACTACACATTCATGTACAAACATATATATACACACCCCTCTGGGTTTTCTTCTATTTTCTTACTAGTTCTTGTTCTTATTTCCTCTTATCTCCATGGGGAAGTGGAACAGAATTCTTCCTCCGTAAGCCATGTGTGTCGTAAGAGGCGACTAAAATGCCAGGAGCAAGGGGCTAGTAACCCCTTCTCCTGTATATATTACTAAATGTAAAAGGAGAAACTTTCGTTTTTCCTTTTGGGCCACCCTGCCTCGGTGGGAGACGGCCGACGTGTTGAAAGAAAGGAAAGAAAGAATATAGAGTTGTAAGAGTTTGAGCCTGGGGCAGAGAGTATGGGCATTCTACAATGTCAAGTAGTGCTAAGGTTAAAGGTATTTCAGAAATACTTGCAGAGATTGGGAGGGTTGCAATAAAAATAAAATTTGCCTTTTCAGTTACTACAATGATAAGTTTGTTTAATTAATGACTTGATAAGCACAATCATTCTGTGCTCTAAGTATCTTGAACATTTTTGTCATATGAACATGCTAAGAACCCAGTATCACTTCAAAGGTCAGTGTTGATACTGTTGTCCAAAAAATGTGTGGGAGCTTTCTTATTATTTTGTGTAAAACAAGGCACAAAATGTTTGAGCTGCATATAACTTGGAAGACTACACAGACAAATTTAGGCACATAAAAATGAAAGGGAAACAACTGATACGAATAGAAAATATATGGAGTCTACTTGCAGTGTCATTCTCAACTCTTTTTCACTTATTTTAATTTTCCGTGATATCCCTGTGGTTGAGTTGGGTGTGTAATTTTCAACTATGCCGTTACCGAACGAATTTGTTCCCATAAGGACGAATGTAAATTAGATTAGTCCGTTTCAGACCCCAAAAATACACTTATAAAAGCACTTACAAAAATACACTTGCATAATTGTTCGAGTTGGGAGCTGTATGAAATCCGGGGGTCCACTGTACAGTGGAACCCCGGTTAACGAACACCCTGGAAATCGTGCAATTCTTCTTTCTTTCAACACGTCGGCCGTTTCCCACCGAAGTGGGGTGGCCCAAAATGAAAAACGAAAGTTTCTCATTTTACATTTAGTAATATATACAGGAGAAGGGGTTACTAGCCCCTTGCTCCCAGCATTTTAGTCGCCTCTTACGACACGCATGGCTTACGGAGGAAGAATTCTGTTCCACTTCCCCATGGAGATAAGAGGAAATAAGAACAAGAACTAGTAAGAAAATAGAAGAAAACCCAGAGGGGTGTGTATATATATGCTTGTACATGAATGTGTAGTGTGACCTAAGTGTAAGTAGAAGTAGCAAGATGTACCTGAAATCTTGCATGTTTATGAGACAGAAAAAAGACACCAGCAATCCTACCATCATGTAAAACAATTACAGGCTTTCGTTTTACACTCACTTGGCAGGACGGTAGTACCTCCCTGGGCGGTTGCTGTTTACCAACCTACTACCTAAAAAAATCGTGCAATTATGTAAGTATAATATTGTAGGTGCTTGTGGATGTGTATTTTTGGGGGTCTGAAATAGACTAACCTAAATGACATTTTTTCTTAAGGAAGTAAATTCGTTCGGTAATGGCACTTGAGCAGGCTTCTGCAATTAATTTTTTTCGTTAACCGGGGTTCCACTGTATTTTGATTTTTATCCCTGCACCTAAATTCTTGTGTATTACACAGTATTTCAATAAAACCTATGAATAATTTATTGAAAGCTTAAGAGGTCACTGTATATTGTGTATGTTTTGTGAAAGTTAATAGACAAACTGTTTTAAACATCCTTTTAATGCTTAAGATCTTCATAAAACATTCATGAGATGATATTACAAATAGCACAAGAAAATTACTGTTTGTAATCTTACTGAAATACTGGCTAGCCTGTATGCCATTGGCTCACAGGCTAGCTAGTCAGGTGGAAAGCTTACATAAGAACATAAGAATGGAGGAACACTGCAGAAGGCCTACTGGGCCACACAAGGCAGGTCCTTATCAAAACCACCACTACCTAAGAATTTACTCCCGTACTCACGACACCAATCAAATCCAGCCCCTCCCACTTGTATATTTGTCCAATCTCTTTTTAAAGCCACCCAAGGTCCTAGCCTCTATCACCCTACTCGGAAGATTGTTCCACGCATCTACAACTCTGTTCGAAAACCAGTACTTGCCTATGTCCTTTCTAAATCTAAATTTATCCAATTTAAATCCGTTATTTCTGGTTCTTACTTGGTTCGATATCCTCAGTATTTTATTAATATCTCCTTTGTTTATGCCCATCATCCACCTGTACACCTCGATGATATCTCCCCTCATTCTACGTCTCTCCAGAGAGTGGAGATTCAATGCTCTAAGTCTATCTTCATACGGGAGATTTCTTATACTGTAAATCATTTTAGTCATTCTTCTTTGTATGTTCTCCAATGAATCTATATCCATCCTGTAGTAATGAGACCAAAACTGAGCTGCATAATCCAAATGAGGTCTCACTAGTGATGTATAGAGCTGTAAAATAACTTTTGGACTTCTGTTGCTTATACTTCTTGAAATAAATCCTAGTAATCTGTTAGCCTTATTGCGCACACTTAGGCACTGTTGTCTTGGCTTTAAATTTTTGCTTACAATGATTCCCAAGTCTTTTTCACATTCTGTATGATCAAGTTCTACTTCACCTAGTTTATAAATTCGAGGGATATTTTCATTACCAAGGACTAGTACCTTACACTTACACCCCCCTCCTCAGTTAGTGTGCATTGGGTGTGTGTGCATGATCCCTCCTGGCAAGAGTTGTATTGCTCAGAGCAGTACAGTTGGAAAAAATAAAGGCAGAATTTGTCAGTTGTCCCACAGTCCAGTGGCATACTGTGCTTTGGGGCAAAAACGTGAGTGTTGGACTGATCAATGAACGGGTTTTCGAAACATCCAAATATGCGTCTATATACATAAGATTCACATATTTTTGATTGAGGGTTATAATATTTACAAAATCTTTGACAATAATCAGTATTAAAATCTAATTGTTGTAATTTACAATTCCATGTAAGCGGAGGAGAATCTATTATTCCTAATACCTCAGTGTTTTTTTGGGGACAATGTGTCCTTGTGTCCTTGATAAGTAATTTTTTTTACACATTTTTGAATGAATTATGATTTAGTGGTATAATGAACACCCACAGTGTTTGATATTGTAAAACTGGAAAGTTCATTGGAATTTTGAACCTCAAGAATGATCACAGGCTTAATTTATTGAAAGATTATTGAATGGCATGCATGCATGAAACTATAGAGCAGTTCTCTACCTGTTCCTTTCATAATCACAGGTATATGTTTTTTAACTTAGATACATGGTAATCTATATCTAGGTTAATACAAGTTAACCCTTTCACCGTCTTGTACATAGGTCTACGTCATTGACATCAGAGTTGCTCATGTAGATCTATGTTGTAAGCACAGCGTTATTTCTTTTAAGAATCGACGTCAAAAGACTGCAAGTGAGAGCTCCAGCTGTAGGTATTCTCGCCGTTCTGAAGATCGTGAAGCAGGAGAGGAAAGCTCTGGAGATGAAGCCATTGTGGATAATCGCTGCCGACTACTAGCACAGTCCCCTCACGCTACAGAACATACATTTCCTCCAGAAGGTGTTGGTGGGGCGTCTGGAGGAATTGACCCTGATATTAGCAATAATGTAGAGGATTCTATGTCGGTAAGTTGACATTTTCCAATCATGAAGTGTAAGTGGAAAACCATTTAGAAAGGTAATGGGGTTCTGCAGTTGCACAATGGGTAGTGCTAAATGTACAATTATGTATGAAATGATTTGTTACCATAGAATAAAAAGATTTTTTTCTGTAGATTATAAAAAAATGTATCATGGGGAGCTCCCTGTACAGTATTTTTGTTTTGCAATTTGCAATTGGTGGATACGTTAAAACATTCTTTAATTTTTTTCATACAAGTTACTGGCACAATAAATAACCTGTACTATTTTATAACAAGTACAGTAGATCCTCCCTTAAGACATTAATATGTTCCTGAAAATTGTAAGTCTATGTACTTCTTCCTTCCCATTCCACTCACTATAATGGTGAAGTCATAAGGTGATTGGACATGCAGTTAGGTGAAGGTTACTGTGTCAAAGCTGGGAGGAAAAGTGGCAACCTTTCAACCCAGGAGTAGTTAGCCTAAGAGCCATCACAACCAGTTAACCCAATGAGTCAATCCCTTCTCTTGATATTTTGATAATTTTTTTTTTTCTTTTTTTTATTCATTTGTTAAATGGGAGGTGGGGTTTATAATACCAGTGTTCCTCTACTAAACAGTGGACCCCTTTCTGGTGAAGGGAGGGAAGAATGATAGGAGGTACATTAAGTAATGACACCTTTTTTTTTTATCAAAGAACCACCTTTCATGGTTTACTGCTCATTCCACTTGCTTAATAATTTTTCCATCTTATTTAGCTGTTGACACACACGTGCTGTTCTTTTTAGGTCATCTGGGTTACTTATTGCTCAAGCCCTTACTTTATTCTTTTTAATCATGGGAATTAACGCTTCACTGAGACCAAAGGCTTGCTCTGTCTCCATCCCACATGTACCACTTTTAAACCTATCATGCTTATTCCTCTTCTTGGCACCTCCAGCAAAACTTATTCCTCTTGTGTGCCATGAGTCAAGAAGGGCAGATGTAAAGATAAAAAATCAGTTTACTAACATGTGAACTGTAGTATGTGATTCATATGTACGGTGAATTGGCTGTGCCTGTGCGGCGTATCACATTTTTTCCCCTAGGTTTACACCATGCTGCTGAATGAGGTTACAGCATGCTCATTAAAATTATGCAGCAAATTTTCAACCATGTGTTGAAAATGTATGAAAAGATCACATGTAAATGGACTGTCTACTGTGTGTACAGTAAAGTTTCTCATAGTGTGCACTCAGGTAATACATTTTGAATAGAATACTGTTCACATTAAATTAATTTTTTTTAGCTTTCGCCTGAGTTTATGTGCCGTAAAGTTTTGAAAGGTGGCTCAGGCATGAAAACTTTTCTGTTCATAGATTTTTAATGGCCTGGTGAAAGGTGGATGCCAATTGAGGATCAATACAGCACGTGTTGTAGTGGTCCTTTTAACTCCTACATGTGGGATAGGCAATTAGAAACTGTAATTCCCAAGTAATAGTAACTAGTTCTACTGGAATGAAGCCTTTGAAGCTCATGTTACTAGCAAACCCATCGTGAAATATTTGACAAATCCTCATAGCTTTACCAAAGTCTCTGCTCAGTCTGGCAGATTTCATTACTTTTTTGTTTTATTCAAAGGTTGGGGGAGTTATAATCACTAGAGTACTTTTGAAGAATTTGATGAAATTTTAGAGGTAATATAATACAGTATTACCAACTGATTTTTTTTTTCCTAAATTATGCAGGATATTTTTACTTTTTATTATTGTATTTGTTTTGCCGAGTGAGAGTTTGTGCAAATAGTTTTTACTTTGGGGTTTACATATCCATCTTGAATTGTTAGGATGATTAGGCGGTACTAGATGCTTTCAGACTTACTGAAAATATGTGTTAATTGTAATACAGTACATAGTTTGAGCTCACCTTCATTATCCTTGCAGACACTACGTCTTCATGTTTTCCCCCCAACCCAACAGGATGTGGCCTCAGCGGGGGAAACTACTGAGGAGGAAGATGACCCTATAGAGGAGATTGGGATAGAGCTACAAAAAGTTACTTGCCACAGGGCTGATTTTGATAACTCACATACTGAAGTAGATAAGGCAATCAGCTTTAGCCTCGGTCGGTCACAGGTAATGTAAAGCCCATTTACAGATATTTTGTTTATTTTTTCCTTTTCCTTTTCATGGGTACTTTTTTATTGATTCCTTTGGTGCATGGTATTATGCAGTCCCTCATTTGTTATCATTCTTCTCTCCTAGTACATATTGTTAAACATTGGTTACATGCATTTACAATACGAGCTCATTTGTCTTGAATTTTTTACCTTTCGAATTTATATATATTTTTTAACACTGGCTGTTTCCAACTGAGGTAGGGTAACCTCTCCCAAAAAAGAAAAAAACTCATTTACAATTATTCATTTTATGTCTTGCCAGAATTCTACTGACATTACAGTTCAGATGGCACTCCGAATGAGCTTGGTGAGGAAATGGTGGAGGCAGGCTTCATACATAGTTTTAAGAGCAAGTACAATAGGGCCCCACGAAGCTAAGAGGGAATGAATCTAAAGAGTGACAGGTTAAGAGGCAGGGGCCAGGATCTGAGAATTGACCCCCACAACCACAAATACTTGTAGGTGAGTGCAGTCCCTGTCATATTGACTCCAAATCTCCTTGCTGAAGCTACTTTCTACAAGAGTGTGAGGCTTGGCAGATACATAGTATAAAATACCGCCAGTGAAAATGAGGGCCCCTACTCTTACGTACAACCACCAGCCATACACTTGGTGATGAGAGCAGCAAGCCAACAAGTGGGGTATTTAAAGATACAGTGGAACCTCGGTTTTTGTGATTAATCCGTTCGAAAAAGTCTGACGAAAACTGAATCGTACGAAAACTGAAGCAATATTTCTTATAATAAATAATGTAAATCCAATTAATCTGTTCCAGACTCCCAAAAATATTAACAAAAAATACATTTCATAGAGAATAACTATAGTTTTACATACAGAAAACAATGAGAAATTAAATATAAATGACTAATGAAATGGATAAATGAGCATTTAACATCACTTTTACATTTATTGAAGAGACTTGTTGGCATATGGAAGATGGCAAGGAGGGGAGAGGGAGGAGGAGAGGTTATTGTTTGGAAGGGAAATCCTTGTCCATAAGGAATTCAGGTATCCAGGCCCTATCCGGGGTTACTTCCCTTCTTTGTCTTTTACTGGTACTAGGACCAACTTGAGTCACTGGACCCCTGTTGCACAAAAAAATCTGTCCAGAGAGGGCTGTTTCTGGCGTCTCTTTAAGATTTGCCTAAAATGGGACAAGACATTGTCATTGAACATGTTGCAGACACGGCTTGCAACAGCTTTGTTAGGGTTATATTTCTCCACAAAACTTTGCAACTCACTGCACTTTGCACACATGTTCTTAATCACTGAAGAAGGCACATTCTCCCCTCTCTCTTCCTCCTCCTCTAAAACAATTTCCTCAGCTGCGGTCTGTTGCTGTTCCAGTTGAAGGTCTTACAGCTCTTCAGTGGTTAGCTCTTCCTGTGGTCATCCACCAACTCTTCCACATCCTGGCCACTCACATCCAACCCCATGGACTTCCCCAAAGACACAATAGATTCCACAACAGGCGTAGGGTCATCAGGGTCAGCCTCAAACTCTTCAAAATCCTTCTCGAGGACACATTCTGGCCACAATTTTCTCCAAGAAGAGTTCATCGTCCTGGAAGTCACTCCCTACCAAACCTTATCTATAAGGCTTATGCAGTTGAGGATATTGAAGTGATTCCTCCAGAACTCTCTTAGGGTCAATTCAGTGTCCGAGGTCACTTCAAAGCACCTTTGAAACAGTGCTTTGGTGTAGAGTTTTTGAAGTTTGAAATGACCTGCTGGTCCATGGGCTGGATGAGAGGAGTGGTATTAGGAAGCAAGAACTTTACTGTGATGAAACTAAACTCCTCCAACAATTGGTCTTCCAAGCCTGGAGGATGAGCAGGAGCATTGTCCATTACCAGGAGGCACTTGAGTGGCAATTGATTTTCCAGGAGGTATTTCTTCACACTCGGGCCAAACACTTCATTGACCTACTCAATGAAAATTTGCCTCGTGACCCCATGCCTTATTGTTAGCCTTCCACATCACACAATTTACTCTTGATGACATTGTTTTTCTTGAACACTCGGGGATTTTCAGAGTGATACACCAGTAAAGGCTTCACTTTGAAATCCCCACTAGCGTTACCACAGAACAAAAGAGTTAGCCTATCCTTCATAGGCTTGTGTCCTGGCAGTGTCTTTTCCTCCTGCATGATGTAGGTCCTGTTTGACATTTTCTTCCAAAAGAGGCCTGTTTCGTCACAATTGAAGACTTGTTAGGGGAGGAATCCTCCAGCCTCTGCGTACTCCTTGAATTCATCAACGAATTCTTCGGCCCCATGTTTGTCCAAACTTGCAACCTTGCCATGCCTTACCACATTGTGTATGCCAGTTCACTTCTTGAATTTGTCGAACCAGCCTCTGCTGGCCTTAAATTCACTAACAGCAGCACTCATTCCAGGCATTTTCTTTGCGAGATCTGCATGCAACAGCCTTGCCTTTTTGCAAATTATCGCCTCCAAAACATTATCTCTCACTAACTGTTTTTCGTTGATCCACACCAACAACAACAACTCAACATCTTCGATTGTTTGCGATCTCTGTTTCATTAGCACATTTACCCCTTTCGCAACATCAGCTTCCTTGATTTCTTTTTTCTTCTCCAGGATGGAACTGATCGTTGAAGCGGACTTCCCGTACATCCTGGCAAGATCGGCCACGCGTACGCCACTTTCGTACTTTGCTTCGAGTTCTTTCTTGAATTCTATCGTGTTTCTCACCTTTTTTATCAAAGGGCTGGCACTCGGAACTTTCTTTGGCCCTATGGTGGCTTATTTAGCAGTCGCACTCAATAAACAAGCACAAAATACAATGGATTATTATGAAATGTTTCGGACGAACGACCAGGGTGATGCTCACTCAACGAGAAACAAAGGAAGACTGAGTCATGAACGCATGGGATGCTTTGTGTGGGCGCTTGCGTGGCCGAGTCACGCGGGCAGGCGGACGAGTTTGGTAAGGACCATTTTCAACTCTACGAAAACCGAGCGGATGTACGAAAACTGGGACAAAATTTCGACGAAAAAAGAAAACTAGGGCATACGAAAATCAAGGTTTGACTGTACATGGATACATAATGCAGAGCAAACCTTTATTTTAGAAAATGTTTTATTCTGATTGAGCTTTTCAAGATTCAGAAAACCCGAAAACTACTGAAATACTATTCAATCTGGTGAAGTGGAGAAGGGAAGAGAGAAGAGATCACATATGTAATGAAGACTGAGAGCAGGATTTCAGGTCACAGGGGATGTCGTGTTGGCTGGGCCTTGTGTGGGAAGGTTACCTAACAGGTGGTGTGCTGAAAGCACCTTGGTTCTGCTTGGGGGAATGCTCTTTGAAGATTTTTTTTTAATTCTGATGTCTTCTGTTGAGTTTACCCTTGTCTCACCTTATTGTATGTTACCTATTCATAGATATTTTTCTCTCAGACTCAGTTGCTCTCCACTCAGACAGTATGTTGTCTCATATCCTATTTTAGACACCATTTATTACTTTGCTCTGGCTTTGATTTAACTTTAGTAGCCATTTCCTTAACTCTTCCTGTAACTTGCCCACATTATCTTTCAGTTCTCTCTGTCTTTTTGTTTGTATTCTTGTTAATGTGTCATTATTGCAAGTCTTGGCATATTAGTACCAAACTTGCACACGAGAGTCACTCCCTACGAAAGCAAAAGACTCGGCAGACAATGCAACATCCCCCCAATGAAAAGCAGGGGTGCCCCTAGCATGTTGAGAGACAACACAATAAGTGTCAGGGGCTGGCCCAAGATTGTTCAACTGCCTCCCAGTGTACATAAGGGGGATTACCAATAGACCCCAGGCTGTCTTCAAGCAGGCACTGGACAGGCACCTAAAGTCGGTACCTGACCAGCCGGGCTGTGGTTCGTACGTCGGACTGCGTGCGGCCAGCAGTAACAGCCTGGTTGATCAGGCTCTGATCCACCATGAGGCCTGATCACAGACCGGGCCGTGGGGGCGTTGACCCCCGGAACTCTCTCCAAGTAAACTCCAGGTAGGAGTATGCTTCCCTAACCCACTCTCCCTGCAGGCCATTTATGTAAACAGTTTGATGAATAGTATGAAACAGGGCTGATCTTCGGGGAATCTATTATAGTTTCTCATCTTGATGTTTCATCTCACTGTGGTTTATCGTCTTATGTCTTTTAGGTATTCCTTAATCCATTTAAACACTACCAGTCACCCCAGCCTGCATCATCTTCAGTTTATGTATTAGTCGTCTTTGTGTTACTGTATCAAAGACCTTTTTGCAGTATAGGAATGTGCAGTTCTCCCACCCTTCTATTTCCTGCCTTTTCATTCAGCAGTCTATTGAGAGGTGGGTCTTGTCATTTTTAAACCTGTGAAGATGTTTTGTATTCTTTCCAGGTAGTCCACTAGTGTCTCTTATTTTAGTCTCAACCCGTGACATGGGATCATTGTCAGATTTGTGTATTGTATCCTTGTTAGATTTGTACTTTTATTACCTCCAGTCTGTTTACTTGAGTATTGAAATTATGCTTTCTGTTCTCTAATGTTTTGTTAAGAATGTGGTTGAGGCTTTAGCTTTCTTTTTCAATACCAGTATCCAAAGTGATATTTTGCTAGGCCCTGTTGCTTGTGCGTTGAATTCTATCAGGAGTCTTCATTACTTTCTTATATGTTATGATATTTGCTTAGTTTTATTGATAGTTGATGTACAGTAAATTCTTTTAAGAACCAATCTTTTTTAAAAGATGGAAAGAAGTTCTGGGTTGATTAAAGTTTGTATGTTTACCACCAGGAGGACACCATGCTGAGCAGCTGTGGCCGTCGCACACTACCTCTTCAGGACTCCCAATGCGTTACTTCAGTCTTTAAAGAGGAAAAATTAACCAACAAAGGTGAGTAAGATAATGCTTTCTGAAGCTAATCTGTTGTTTGTCTAAAATTTACTCGGTTACAGGCATCAGTGAAAATAATTTTTTGTCTTTAACCCATTAACTGTCCAAACGTATATATACGTTTTTACCGCTAGCGCTCCGACCTTGATTTTCCCCATAAGAAAGCATGTAAAAAACGTATATATACATTCGGTGCGCTAGCAGTATAAACGAATATATACGTTTGGACAGTTAATGTGTTAAAGAATGAGTAAAAAATTTAGGTGAATTCTTCATCTGTGATTTTTTTTACTATTATTTATTCAGCTGTGACTTGCATTACTTACTGACGGGTTTAGGCTTTGCAAAAAAAGTATTAGATATAGTAAGCCTCAGTTTAACAAACTGAAAATGCAGGACAAAATCTGCTGTATCATTTAATTTGAAAGCAATGGACAAAATTCATGTGAATTTTGTCCAGAATTGTCTGTTATCATTACGATCACAGCAAAATATTCTCATCTTTATTCACAACTTTTGCCATTACTGACCACTTTACCTCTACCATCCTCCCCCTCCCATTAGTCTCTTAAATTGAGGGTTTACTGTACTGACTCTTGATCATAGTATTTCTTCCCAAAGTTGTTGGCTCCTCAGAGGAGCTTCCTCTCTGAACACATTTCAGAAAAGTTTATAAATTTGACTGCATTAAACATGTAAAAACTTTGTCTAACCCACCAAACTTTGCTTCTTTTTCTGCTCACTAGCAAAAGATCCCTGAAGTGTCCTGACAGTTATCTTGAATTTTACTGACACCTAAGAAAGTTGAGCTCAATACTATGATGCTGTCTAAATTGATGAGTTAATACTTATCTAGACAACATCCTTTTCTAGACATACTTACCTAGACGTCATCTGCAGACTTGGGACTTGTCAGCATACACAAGTCCTGACTCTACATATGCTAGAACTGAAGATCCACGTGAAAATCCTTGGGTAACTTAGAAATTAGAAGGCAATAATGTACTGTTCTTATTTTAACTGCTTTTATTACAGTATACTACATGTACATCCATATTTTTCATTAGAAGAGATTTGTGTTTTTTCAGGTTATCTGTAATGAATTTTTTGTTTTGGTTAAGGGAACAGTTAATATCCTGATTTTTCTTTCTTTTCAGGGTTAGAAGAAGAAGGTTTAGGAAAGCGAAAACTTTTGGCAAGTCGAAGCGATAGTGGAGGCAGTGAGGTAGGTTGAGTTTTAATACTGTACTTCTAATTTTGTATCATATTTACCAGAAAAGTAAATCTTAAAGATTTACCAGAAAACTCCATGGGGAAAGGGAGAAGAATCCTTCCTCCGTAAGCCATGCATGTCGTAAAAGGTGACTAAAATGCTGGGAGCAAGGGACTAGTAACCTTTTCTCCTGTATAAATTATGAAATATATAAAGAAAAACTTGTCTCGGTGGGATATGGCCGGTGTGCTAAAAAAAAAAATGTACCAGAAACTTTCCCCTCTATATTTGTTCTTTTCAGTGATTTTTAAGGCATCTCTTTTTTCACAAATTTTTCTCTCTGTTCACTCTTCCGTTCTTGGTCCCTCTTCCCTTCCTTTAGCTTCCTCCTTTGCTCTCTTCACCCTTCCTTTTCCTCCTTTGTTCTCTCCACCCTTCCTCATAGTCTTGTTTCCTCCATCTATGCTTTCCTTTCCTATACCTACTTCCACTCTTACCCCTCTCTCCTCACCAAGACCCTAGTGGACAGATTTTTTTTTTTTTTTTTTTTTTCAACAAGTCGGCCGTCTCCCACCGAGGCAGGGTGACCCAAAAAGAAAGAAAATCCCCAAAAAGAAAAAAACTTTCATCATCATTCAACACTTTCACCACACTCATACATAATCACTGTCTTTGCAGAGGAGCTCAGATACTACAGCTGAGAAAAGTCCCTCCCAGCTGTCACTATCTCAGACCCCTCCTTTAAAGTGCAGGCATTGTACTTCCCATTTCCAGGACTCAAGTCCAACTAAATCAATTAACTGGTTTCCCTGAATCCCTTCACACAATGTTACCCTGCTCACACTCCAACAGATCGTCATGTCCCAAAACCATTCGTCTCCATTCACTCCTATCTAACACGCTCACACATGCTTGCTGGAAGTCCAAGCCCCTCGCCCACAAAACCTCCTTTACCCCTTCCCTCCAACCTTTTCTAGGACGACCCTACCCGCCTTCCTTCCCCTACAGATTTATACGCTCTCCAAGTCATTCTACTTTGATCCATTCTCTCTAAATGACCAAACCACCTCAACAACCCCTCTTCAGCCCTCTGACAAATACTTTTAGTAACTCCACACCTTCTCCTAATTTCCACATTCCGAATTTTCTGCATAATATTTACACCACACATTGCCCTTAGACAGGACATCTCCACTGCCTCCAGCCTCCTCCTCGCTGCAGCATTTGCAACCCATGCTTCACACCCATATAAGAGTGTTGGTACCACAATACTTTCGTACATTCCCTTCTTTGCCTCCATGGATAACGTTTTTGTCTCCACAGATACCTCAATGCACCACTCACCTTTTTCCTTCATCAATTCTATGGTTAACCTCATCCTTCATAAACCCATCTGCTGACACATCAACTCCCAAATATCTGAAAACATTTACTTCTTCCATAATCCCTCTCTCCAATGTGATATCCAATTTTTCTTTATTTAAATCGTTTGATACCCTCATCACCTTACTCTTATCTATGTTCACTTTTAACTTTCTACCTTTACACACTCTCCCAAACTCGTCCACTAACCTTTGCAACTTTTCTTTAGAATCTCCCATAAGCACAGTATCATCAGCAAAAAGTAACTGTGTCAACTCCCATTTGCATTTAATTCTCCATAATTTAATCCCACCCCTCTCCCCAACACCCTAGCATTTACTTCTTTTACAACCCCATCTATAAATATATTAAACAACCATGGTGACATTACACAACCCTGTCTAAGACCTACTTTTACCGGAAGTAATCTCCTCTCTCCTACACACCTAACCTGAGCCTCACTATCCTCATAAAAACTCTTTACAGCCTTCAGTAACTTACTACCTATTCCATACACTTGCAACATTTGCCACATTGCTCCCCTATCCACTCTATCATATGCCTTTTCTAAATCCATAAATGCAATAAAAACTTCTCTACCTTTATCTAAATACTGTTCACATATATGCTTCACTGTAAACACTTGATCTACACATCCCCTACCCACTCTAAAGCCTCCTTGCTCATCTGCAATCCTACTCTCTGTCTTACCTCTAATTCTTTCAATAATAACCCTGCCATACACTTTACCTGGTATACTCAGTAAACTTATTCCCTATAATTTTTACACTCTCTTTTATCCCCTTCCCTTTATATAAAGGAACTATACATGCTCGCTGCCAATCCCTAGGTACCTTCCCTCTTTCATACATTTATTAAACAAAAATACCAACCACTCCAGCACTATATCCCCCTGCTTTTAACATTTCTGTCATGATTCCGTCAATTCCAGCTGCTTTACCCCTTTCATTCTACGTAATGCCTCACGCACCTCCCCCACACTCACATCCTGCTCTTCTTCACTCCTAAACGATGTTGTACCTCCCTGGCCAGTACATGAAATTATCGCCTCCCTCTTTTCATCGACATTTAAAAGTTCCTCAAAATATTCCCGCCATCTACCCAATACCTCCAGCTCCCCATCTACTAACTCCCCTACTCTGTTTTTAACTGACAAATCCATTCGTTCCCTAGGCTTTCTTACCTTGTTTATCTCACTCCAAAATTTTTTCTTGTTTTCAGCAAAATTTCTTGACAGAGCCTCTCCCGTTCTTTCATCCGCTCTTCTTTTGCACTCTCTCACCACTCTCTTCACCTTTCTTTTACTCTCCATATACTCTGCTCTTCTACTAACACTTCTGTTTTGTAAAAACCTCTCATAAGCTACCTTTTTCTCTTTTATCACACCCTTTACTTCTTCATTCCACCACTCACTCCTCTTTCCTCCTGGATAGGTGACTTAATAAATGGTAGTGTATCATGTTTTAAGAAGCTTAACAGCACTGCAATCCTTATGACTTGAAAGCCTTTTGGAGCTAGTATTGACTGGGTATAATGTATAAAGATCATTGATGTTGAAACGAGATTAATATGATTTCATTGGCTTAGTTAATAACAATACTGTATTGTGCTGTAGCTCTATAACTCACCTAGCAATATCAGCATGGCTCTACCTGCCTGAGTGCAACCTGCTACGGGTGACTGCTGTACAGGTTTCCTTGTGTATCTACGTGGAGGGTGTTCCGGGGTCAACACCCCCGTGGCCCAGGGCCTGATCAACCAGGCTGTCAATAGTTGCTAAGCATAATATTTATTAAATGCTTACTATTTAGTGCTTAATGTAATGCATTTTGCACAATTTCACTGCAAAGTCAGGTGCTAGGTAATGTTTGTTTATGACAAGAGGAGAACAGGTGCTGCATGGTACCTGAGTTGGTATAGAGAATTGTGTATAAGGTGAGTTATAGCATCAATAGGCTCATCACAATGTGCTGGACTTGGTAAGTGTGTGTCTGATACAACATGGTATCTGTCAAACGGGATTTTGTATGCTTTTGCCATGACCAATAGAATAGCAGCTTTCTCTTGCCTGATTCCCATTACTTCATGTCTATTTTCTCTTTCCCCCTCTCCCCTCTCTACCTTTCACCTCCCCATTCTCCCCCTCTACTTCCCCCTCTCCTTTTCCTTCCCCTCTTCATCCTCTCCCTTCTTCCCCTCCCTCTTCACCCTTTCCCTTCTTCCCCTCCCTCTTCACCCTTTCCCTTCTTCCCCTCCCTCTTCACCCTCTCCCTTCTTCACCCTCTCCTTATCCTCTCTCCCCTCCCTTTTCACCCTCTCCTTATCCTCTCTCCCCTCCCTTTTCACCCTCTCCTTATCCTCTCCCCTCCTTCCCCTCTCCTTATCCTCTCCCCTCCTTCACCCTCTCCTTATCCCTCTCCCCTTGCTCTTCACCCTCTCCTCCCTCCCTCTTCACCCTCCTTATCCTCTCTCCCATCCCTCCATTACCCTCTCTCCCTCCCTTTCCCTCCATGACCCTCTCCTCCCTCCCTGACCCTTCCTCCCCTCCTGACCCCCTTCCTCCCCTCCTGACCCTTCCTCCCTCCTGACCCCCTTCCTCCCCTTCTGACCCCTTCCTCCCTCCTGACCCCCCTTCCTCCCTCTGACCCCTTCCTCCTCCTGACCCCCTTCCTCCCCTCCTGACCCCCTTCCTCCTCCTGACCCCCTTCCTCCCCTCTGACCCCCTTCCTCCCCTCCTGACCCCCTTCCTCCCTCCTGACCCCCTTCCTCCTCCTGACCCCTTCCTCCCTTCTGACCCCTTCCTCCCTCTGACCCTCTCTCACCCCTTTCCCCTCCTGACCCTTTCCCCCTCCTGACCCTCCCTTTCTCCCCCTCCATGACCCTCCCTCCCCCTCCATGACCCTCTCTCCCTCTCCCTCCATGACCCCCTCTCCCTCCATGACCCCTCTCCCTCCATGACCCCCTCTCCCTCCATGACCCCCTCTCCCTCCATGACCCCCTCTCCCTCCATGACCCCCTCTCCCTCCATGACCCCCTCTCCCTCCATGACCCCCTCTCCCTCAATGACCCCCTCTCCCTCAATGACCCTCTCTCCCTCTCCCTCCATGACCCCCTCTCCCTCTCCCTCCATGACCCTCTCTCCCTCTCCCTCCATGACCCCCTCTCCCTCTCCCTCCATGACCCCCTCTCCCTCTCCCTCAAGTGACCCTGTACCTTCTCCCTCCCCTCCAACACATTACTTGGTGCTCAGCATCAGTTTATTGGCATATTCTATTTTTGCTCTTATGGCATTTTATTTATTATATATTACATTTAGCTTAGGTTGTATGAACCTGTTAAAATGTATAGTTATTCACAAGCAATTAAAAAAGTAATGATATGTCTATTTTTCTCAGCAACATGGTTGCTAAGAAAAATAGGAAATGTTGCATTCTAAACATGTATCGCTCCTGATGCAAGAATGGGCTGCTATTTCCTCCTCCTCCCCCACTCTCTCTCTTATTTATTGTCTTCTGTGACACCTTTGGTTTTTGTGTACTTTTTCTAATAAGGTTTCTCCCAATTTAGAGAGGAAGCCCTTTCTCTGCCTTTAGATATCTTCATTTCCATTGTGATTTGTACTTAAGTCTGCAAGTGTGGGTGTACTGGTTGCATATGTATGTGAGGGTGTAATTGTCTTTGTTCATGAGTATTTGAGCACACAAAATGTGATCAAAGGGGTTGAGAGACTAAATTTGTCCATTTTTTTTTTTTTTTTTTCAACAAGTCGGCCGTCTCCCACCGAGGCAGGGTGACCCAAAAGAAAAAATCCCAAAAGAAAAACTTTCATCATCATTCAACACTTTCACCACACTCATACATAATCACTGTCTTTGCAGAGGAGCTCAGATACTACAGCTGAGAAAAGTCCCTCCCAGTTGTCACTATCTCAGACCCCTCCTTTAAAGTGCAGGCATTGTACTTCCCATTTCCAGGACTCAAGTCCAACTAAATCAATTAACTGGTTTCCCTGAATCCCTTCACACAATGTTACCCTGCTCACACTCCAACAGATCGTCATGTCCCAAAACCATTCGTCTCCATTCACTCCTATCTAACACGCTCACACATGCTTGCTGGAAGTCCAAGCCCTCGCCCACAAAACCTCCTTTACCCCTTCCCTCCAACCTTTTCTAGGACGACCCTACCGCCTTCCTTCCCTACAGATTTATACGCTCTCCAAGTCATTCTACTTTGATCCATTCTCTCTAAATGACCAAACCACCTCAACAACCCCTCTTCAGCCCTCTGACAAATACTTTTAGTAACTCCACACCTTCTCCTAATTTCCACATTCCCAATTTTCTGCATAATATTTACACACACATTGCCCTTAGACAGGACATCTCCACTGCCTCCAGCCTCCTCCTCGCTGCAGCATTTGCAACCCATGCTTCACACCCATATAAGAGTGTTGGTACCACTATACTTTCGTACATTCCCTTCTTTGCCTCCATGGATAACGTTTTTGTCTCCACAGATACCTCGATGCACCACTCACCTTTTTCCTTCATCAATTCTATGGTTAACCTCATCCTTCATAAACCCATCTGCTGACACATCAACTCCCAAATATCTGAAAACATTTACTTCTTCCATAATCCCTCTCTCCAATGTGATATCCAATTTTCTTTATTTAAATCGTTTGATACCCTCATCACCTTACTCTTATCTATGTTCACTTTTAACTTTCTACCTTTACACACACTCCCAAACTCGTCCACTAACCTTTGCAACTTTTCTTTAGAATCTCCCATAAGCACAGTATCATCAGCAAAAAGTAACTGTGTCAACTCCCATTTTGCATTTAATTCTCCATAATTTAATCCACCCCTCTCCCCAACACCCTAGCATTTACTTCTTTACAACCCCATCTATAAATATATTAAACAACCATGGTGACATTACACAACCCTGTCTAAGACCTACTTTTACCGGAAATAATCTCCCTCTCTCTCCTACACACCTAACCTGAGCCTCACTATCCTCATAAAAACTCTTTACAGCCTTCAGTAACTACTACCTATTCCATACACTTGCAACATTTGCCACATTGCTCCCTATCCACTCTATCATATGCCTTTTCTAAATCCATAAATGCAATAAAACTTCTCTCCTTTATCTAAATACTGTTCACATATATGCTTCACTGTAAACACTTGATCTACACATCCCTACCCACTCTAAAGCCTCCTTGCTCATCTGCAATCCTACTCTCTGTCTTACCTCTAATTCTTTCAATAATAACCCTGCCATACACTTTACCTGGTATACTCAGTAAACATATTCCCTATAATTTTTACACTCTCTTTATCCCCTTCCCTTTATATAAAGGAACTATACATGCTCGCTGCCAATCCTAGGTACCTTCCCTCTTTCATACATTTATTAAACAAAAATACCAACCACTCAGCACTATATCCCCCTGCTTTTAACATTTCTGTCATGATTCAGTCAATTCCAGCTGCTTTACCCCTTTCATTCTACGTAATGCCTCACGCACCTCCCCCACACTCACATCCTGCTCTTCTTCACTCCTAAACGATGTTGTACCTCCTGGCCAGTACATGAAATTATCGCCTCCCTCTTTTCATCGACATTTAAAAGTTCCTCAAAATATTCCGCCATCTACCCAATACCTCCAGCTCCCCATCTACTAACTCCCCTACTCTGTTTTTAACTGACAAATCCATTCGTTCCCTAGGCTTTCTTACCTTGTTTATCTCACTCCAAAATTTTTTCTTGTTTTCAGCAAAATTTCTTGACAGATCCTCTCCCATTCTTTCATCCGCTCTTCTTTTGCACTCTCTCACCACTCTCTTCACCTTTCTTTTACTCTCCATATACTCTGCTCTTCTACTAACACTTCTGTTTTGTAAAAACCTCTCATAAGCTACCTTTTTCTCTTTTATCACACCCTTTACTTCTTCATTCCACCACTCACTCCTCTTTCCTCCTGCACCCACCCTCCATATGTACTGTAAATCAAATACTACGAGTTACAGTAATTACAAGAATTAATCGGACATTAACTTAGTTTCTCAGGATTGTACTCCTCAAAGGGTATCACATGCACACGTATGTGTAGTGTATTTCTTAATGTGCACCTGGTGCATAATTTCTTTTATGCCAAGTTAGTCAGATGGGGTGTCTGTCACAGAAATGAGTGTGATCCCAAATACTACCAAGCACAATAGATGAATGCAACGTCCTGAGAGATAGGGCATGTGTTCAAATAGTGAATTTAACTTTCACATCTATTAGTGTTTACTCAGTAATATCAAGTCTCCAAAGTTGATCACACATTGTACACACTAAGAAGAATCATAAGTTTTTTGAAAGACTAAATAGTTAAGCAGACTTAAGTTTATAGGAAGAAGGGTAGTCTTCAGGGAAATTCAGTTAATCTGGTAGATGCCTTGCATTTACAGGTTGTTTCTATATTACAGAACAAGTCATCTTTGGATGAAAATGGAAATCCTGTGATGTCTACTTCAAGCAGTTGCGTTGCAACTCCATTGTCGGCTAGTGAGCGTTCCAATGCTTTGGTTATGCAGACTCACCATAATGCACGCAAAAACGTGATGAACAGTTCTCATAAGGATGCAAGCAGGTTTGACCGTGTCAAAGCTAGAAATGACAAGAAAAAGGTAAGATTAAAATAATTGAATCTACCTAAATGAAAGATTTGTGTGACTGTATGATATGAATATACTTTAAGGATGTCAGAAAAAGAATGGTTTAAAATACAAACATCATACAATGGTTAACCCTTTGAGGGTCCAAGCTGTAGATCTACGCCTTGTCCACAGGGTCCAAGCTGTAGTTCTACGCCATGAGCTCAGCTCACTCAAATAAGCTGTGATTGGTATATTTGGGCCTAGATATGAGAGAATGGATCTGTGGTAAGTGTGCACCATATAAAGCAAATCCTGCAGCATACAGTGCATAATTAGAAAAAAAAATTGCGACTATTTTTGGATTAACACAGCGACTTTGCAGTGTATTTTCGTATGGTTTTTAAGGTTGTATTCGCGGTTTCTTGTTCTCACTTGATAGAATGGAAGATATATTACAGAAAAAGAGATTATTTTCATTGGGTTTAGTACTGAAAATAGCTTGAAATTGAGGTCAAATTAGCGGAAATGTTCGATTTTTGCCGATGTTAAAGATTGAACAAATGACATCACGCGTCCAATACACATCAACTGGTGGGCCTAATATATGTTCACAAATGCACTGATATGATTTATACAATTATTACAATATTGCATAAGAGTAATTCTTCTATTTGTGTGAATAAAAATGTAAAAAAATAATTTTTTTATTCATCTGTAAAGCCTAGAAACGTAACTAATAAACAGAGGGAATGTTATTTTAGTGCCAGGAATGCCTGTATTGTTTATTCTGGACCCTATTTTAAAACTGGAATATTTTGAACTTTGTGTGAAATTGGCCTAATTGCCAGTTTCTGATCACTTTATTGGGTAATTGAAATAGTTGATTGGGCAGTTTCTTGTGGTCAATCGATAAAATAGAAGTAATACTAGCGAAATAGCTAAGAATTTGGTCGACTGGAATAATGTAATTGGCCTAAAATAGGAGTCAAAGTGGGCAAAATCCCCAATGTGTAAATATTGCTGATGCAATAAAATTCGCGATAGTGTAATTTTGTCAATTTTCTATCAAATTTCATACTTTTTGTTTTATTAATATCAGAAAAAGATTAGAGGAATATTTCACCATGGTTTAGGAATATGAAGAAAACTGGTAAATTAATGGTAGTGGAGAGCTAAGGAATTAGTTCGGAAATCTAGGAAAAGGAAAATAATTAGAATCTGTTAATAAGTTAAAAGTTCTTCAAGTGAAGTAGAGAATAGAGTATGAAGAGTGGTTGATGCAATGAATTCTCTAATTAGGAGGAACAGGAGACAAAGGGCTATGATTTGAAGGCTGCTTGAAGAAATATGCACATGGAATACAGGAGCAAAATGGACATAAAAGAAAATTAATTAGATATATAGGGATTATGTATTTGAGGAACACGTGTGGTACTGTACAAAGATGATAGAGTACGGAATGATAATGGTACAAAAAGATAGCCAGAATTGTCTGTAACATGTAAGATTGAGGACACTGCTATGATGGCAAAGTTACCTGTATGATTGATGATAGTGGTTCAAATGTATTTTATAAATTTGTGAAGAGAGAGATTGAGACAATGGGCAGACATAGTAAGGGAGGGCAGGAGGTAAAAATATGATACATTTTAGAATACACAAGAGGATTCAGTAAAGAAGACTGGGCGGATGCAAATTTGTTGGAATTTGTTCATGAGACAGTTCACATTAAGTACTTTATACTTTAAACTGCTGCTGTATAGTGCTGATACAGATATTTTGCTAGAATGTCAGTAATATTTTTCCATGGAATATCTTGATCCTTCTTTTTTTTCTTCTTTTTATCACTTTCTACAGTGCTTTTTCATCCTTTCTTAGTGTATCTGCTTCCCCAATCTTCAAAAATTAGAAATGAAATAATGATAGTGCTGTCTTGGTCTTAGTTTGTTGTCAAATAGATTCTGTGCTGACATTTAACTAACTGTCAGCTCTGCACCTATAACTTCATACTCATCAACCTACGAGGTGTTAGTTATGATAAGTTTTATAGTCATCCATGTTTCACATTAAGATTTTTTTACTGTAATTTTTACTTTTAATAGCACTACCTTTGTTCAAATACTATGCAATCAGTGATCAAAAATCTGCAATCTTTTAATCCAGGAGCTTGTTGATGCAGTCATACAGCCTGACCTGATGCACTCACTCTAACTGCCTTCCTTGCTGAAAGCTCCACCTTTGACGCTGACTCCACATGTGACTTTTAACTGAAACAAACTAATTGCACCAGCTATGATGTTAATTATGCATCTTTACTAACCCTCAACTCTGATAACCCTCACTCTTAGTGTAAACCACCTCTGTACTGCATAACACACAAGTTTTGTGCCTCTTTTTTAATCTAACAGTAATAATGTACAGTAGGTTTAGAAAAAAAAGGGAAGTGTACCAGAGTACAGTAAAATGGCACTAATACTTGTAGACGTGCCAGGCATGAATGTTACGGTGAGGAGCCTAAAAACAGTGATAATGATGAGGATGCAGTATTTGAGAACAATATGTGGTGTGAATATTATGCAGAGAATAAAGGCAAAGGGGACAAAAGAGAGTGCAAAAATTATAGGGGAATAAGTCTGTTGAGTATACCAGGTAAAGTGTATGGTAGAGTTATTATTGAAAGAATTAAGAGTAAGACGGAGAGCAGAATAGCAGATGAACAAGGTGGCTTTAGGAAAGGTAGGGGGGTGTGTAGACCAGGTGTTTGCAGTAAAACATATAGGTGAACAGTATTTGGATAAGGGTAAAGAGGTTTTTGTGGCATTTATGGATTTGGAAAAGGCATATGATAGGGTGGATAGGGGGGCAATGTGGCAGATGTTGCAGGTGTATGGAATAGGAGGTAGGTTACTGAAAGCAGTGAAGAGCTTTTATGAGGATAGTGAGGCTCAGGTTAGAGTGTGTAGGAGAGAGGGAGATTATTTCTCGGTAAAAGTAGGCCTTAGACAGGGATGTGTGATGTCACCGTGGTTGTTCAATATATTTATAGATGGGGTTGTAAGAGAAGTGAATGCGAGGGTCTTGGTAAGAGGTGTGGGGTTAAAAGACAAAGAATCAAATACAAAGTGGGAGTTGTCACAGTTGCTTTTTGCTGATGACACTGTGCTTTTGGGAGATTCTGAAGAGAAGTTGCAGAGGTTGGTGGATGAATTTGGTAAGGGATGTAAAAAAAGAAAATTGAAAGTGAATATAGGAAAGAGTAAGGTGATGAGGATAACAAAAAGATTAGGCGACGGAAGATTGGATATCAGATTGGAGGGAGAGAGTATGGAGGAGGTGAATGTATTCAGATATTTGGGAGTGGACATGTCAGCAGATGGGTCTATGAAGGATGAGGTGAATCATAGAATTGATGAGGGGAAAAGGGTGAGTGGTGCACTTCGGAGTCTGTGGAGACAGAACTTTGTCCATGGAAGGTAAGAGGGGAATGTATGAGAGTATAGTTATACCAACACTCTTATATGGGTGTGAAGCATGGGTGATGAATGTCGCAACGAGGAGAAGGCTAGAGGCAGTGGAGATGTCATGTCTGATGTCAATGTGTGGTGTGAATATAATGCAGAGAATCGGAGTTTGGAAATTAGGAGGAGGTGCGGGATTACCAAAACTATTATCCAGAGGGCTGAGGAGGGGTTGTTGAGGTGGTTCGGACATGTAGAGAGAATGGAACGAAACAGAATGACCTCAAGAGTGTATAAATCTGTAGTGGAGGGAAGGCGGGGTAGGGGTCAGCCTAGGAAAGGTTGGAGGGAGGGGGTAAAAAAGGTTTTGTGTGCGAGGGGCTTGGATTTCCAGCAAGCATGCGTGTGCGTATTTGATAGGAGTGAATGGAGACAAATGGTTTTTAATACTTGACATGCTGTTGGAGTGTGAGCAAAGTAACATTTATGAAGGGATTCAGGGAAACCGGCAGGCCGGACTTGAGTCCTGGAGATGGGAAGTACAGTGTCTGCACTCTGAAGGAGGGGTGTTAATGTTGCAGTTTTATAACTGTAGTGTAAAGCACCCCTCTGGCAAGACAGTGATGGAGTTAATGATGACGAAAGTTTTTCTTTTTCGGGCCACCCTGCCTTGGTGGGAATCGGCCGATGTGTTAATAAAAAAAAAAAATGAGTGAAATTAGAAGACTGTTGGGTATGACAGGTATAATTCAAAATGTGGAGGGAAGGGTTGTTAAGATGGTTTGGTTATTTTCAAAGAGGGAGCTATGTAGGTAGGCATTGTAGGGGACATCCCAAGAAGGGTTGGAATGGTGTGAAGGGTGTGTTGAGACAGAGGGGCTTTAGCATCCAGCAGGTATGTACATATAGATGTTTGGTTGGACTGGACATAGAAGTTTTTGGAGTTTGTTCTTCTATTGGAGAGTGAACAAGATAATAAACTATGTAAATATAATGGAAACTGGTCAGGCTGATTAGAGCTCTGGAGATAGGAAGTATGATAAATCTTCAATATGTTAGACCTCAATATAATGAACTTTTAAAAATATGGACAAAATCCACTGGGTAAATTGTTCCTTTTATTTCTCGTATTTTCAATGTTTATTACAGTATACAGTGGTACCTCGAGTTACGAGCTTAATTCGTTTCAGAAGGCTGTTTGAGTGCCGATACCAAATGAATTTGTTCCCATAAGGAATAATGTAAATTAGATTAATCTGTTTCAGACTCCTAAAATTACACTTACAAAAGCTCTTACAGAAATACACTTACATAATTGTTCGAGTTGGGAGCTGCTCGTAAGTCGAGGTACCACTGTACAGTGAAACCCCGACTAACGAATGCTTTTTTCGTAAAATATTTTTCTTGTAGCGAACATTTACTCGTGTAGCGAACTGTACCAGACCTGTCCGCCTGCCCCGCACAAGAGCTGTGAGGCGGACAGGATGCCAGTCAAGCGTTGTTTACACTTGAGAGAACATTACCCATCGCGCTCTTTCAAACATTCACAATACTTTTGTTGTGTTTGTTGGTGGTTCAGTGATTGTCACTGTGAAATAAATCACCATGGGTCCAAAGAAGCTTCCTAGTGGCACCCCTGTGGTAAAGAGAGTGAGGACCACCATCGAACTGAAGAAAGATTGTTGAAAAATATGAGTGGCGTACGTGTGAGTGAGCTTGCCAGGATGTACAACAAAAACAAATCTAGTATCGGCACTATCCTGGCAAAGAGAAATGAGATTAAGGAAGCTAATGTTGCAAAAGGGGTTGATATGTTAACGAAAAATAGATCGAAAACAGTGGATGAGGTTGAGAAGTTGTTGATGGTGTGGATAAACAATAAACAATTAGCAGGTGATAGTATTTCCACGGTGATAATTTGTGAAAAGGCAAGGAAGTTGCACCACACAGATCTTGTCAAGACAATGCCTGGAACCAGTGGTGAGGAGAGTGATTTTAAAGCCAGCAGAGGCTGGTTTGAGAGGTTTAAGAAACGTAGTGGCATACACAGTGTTGTGAGACATGGTGAGGCAGTCAGCTCAGACAAACGTGCAGCTGAAAAGTTTGTGAGTGAATTTAAGGGGTTCGTAGAGGCTGAAGAATTCCTCCCCAACAAGTGTTTAATTGTGATGAAACAGGCCTGTTTTGGAAGAAAATGCCCAACAGGACCTTCATTACTCAGGAGGAAAAGGCACTGCCAGGACACAAGCCTATGAAAGACAGGCTAACTGTTATGATGTGTGCCAATGCCAGTGGTGATTTTCAAGTGAAGCCTTTGCTGGTGTATCACGCAGAAAATCCCAGAGCCTTCAAGAAACACAATGCTAACAGGAATTTTTGTGTGTGCATTGGAAGGCTAACACTAATGCATGGGTCACTAAGGACTTTTTCATAGAATGGTTGACTGGAGTGTTTGGCCCTAGTGTGAAGAAATACCTCCTGGAAAAGAAATTGCCACTCAAGTGCCTTCTGGTACTGGATAATGCTCCTGCTCATCCTCACAAGTTGGAAGAGTTGTTGTCTGACAACTTCAATTTCATCAGTGAAGTTCTTGCCTTCTAACACCACTCCTCTCATCCAGCCCATGGACCAGCAGGTCATTGCAAACTTCAAGAAACTGTACACCAAAGCAGTGTTTGAAAAGTGCTTTCAAATGACCTTGGACACTGAGTTGACACTAAGAGAGTTCTGGAAAGATCACTTCAATATCGTGCATTGCATAGGCCTTATAGGTAAGGCTTGGGAGAGAGTGACTTCCAGGACTTTGAACTCTGCTTGGAGACCAATGTGGCTGGATTGTGTTGAAAAGAAGGATTTTGAAGGATTTGAGGCTGAGGCTGACCCTGACCCTGACCCTGATGACCCTGTGCCTGTTGTGGAAGATATTGTGGCATTGGGGAACAGCCTGGGGTTGAGGGTGAGTGGTGAGGATGTGGAAGAGTTGGTGGAGGAGCACAGGGTAGAGCTAACAACTGAAGAGCTGCAAGAGCTGGAACTGGAACAGCATCAGACCAGAGCTGAGGTTATTGCTTCACAGGATGAGGGAGAGAGAGAGAGGAGGTGCCTTCTTCAGTGCTTAAGGAAATTTGTTCCAAGTGGAATGATGTGCAAAGTTTTGTTGAAAAACACCACCCTGAGCAAGCTGAAATGAGCCATCTGTGGAACCACTTCAGTGCCAGAGCCATGTTGCACTTCAGGAAAATATTAAACAGGTGCCAGAAACAGAGGACTCTGGACAGTTATTTCACGAGGCAGGGATCCAGTGACTCTCAAGCTGGTCCTAGTGGCATTAAAAGAAAAAGAAGGGAAGAAACCCCAGATAAGGACTTGTTACCTGAAGTCTTTATGGAGGGGGATTCCCCTTCCAAACACTAAGCACTCCCTCACTCCTCCTCCCTATCTTCCAGATGCCAGCAAGTCTCTTCAATAAAGGTAAGTAAATGTTATTTTAAATGTTTAATTATAAATTTAATCTTTACAAAATTAATTTTTTGAGAATATTTTTGGATGTCTGGAACGGATTAATTGTATTTACATGATTTCTTATGGGAAATAAGGTTTCGAATTACGAACTTTTCGTGTTAAGAACTAGCTCCTGGAACGGATTAAGTTCGTTAGTCGAGGGACCACTCTATCTGTAAATTAGGTGTACAGTACTGTATTAGGTATATACAGTGGACCCTCGGTTTTCGTGCACCTCCAAACTCAAACAATTATGTAAGTGTATTTTCGTAAGTGCTTTTCTAAGTGTACTTTTGGGGGGTCTGAAATGACTAATCTAATTTACATTTGTCCTCATGGGAACAAATTCGTTTGGTAACGGCAATCAAACAGCATTCTAGAAAGAATTTTCAACGAAAACCGAGGGTCCACTGTTGTGGTTATTTATTTATTTTGCTGTTTTTTAACATTACAGCCTCTCCTCACTTAATGACGGAGTTCCGTTCCTAAGACTACGTCGGTAAACAAATTTGTCGCTAAGTGAGGAGCATACTATAATGGTAATGGGTTTGTGTCAACTATCTTTGATATTGTTTTAATGTCACCTTTGCACCATTTATAACATTTCTGGTATATTTTTAAATATTTATACAGCAGTGTACTGTATATTGTAATAAACAGAATAGAGGAAATCAGCTCTTAATATACATTATTTAGGCGTGCATATTGGTCAGAGAGCCCGTCATAAGTCCAAGGTGTCGGTAAACGAGTACTGTACGTCGCTAAGTGAGGAGAGGCTGTACTCTGATTTAAAGAACACTGAGAATCTCCCTGTTACTTCATTATATCAAGGGTTTACTATACAGCACCTGCACTTTGGCTAATAGATGTGGATGTTTCAGTGAATCATTTTAAATTGTGATGTGTCCTGGAAAGACTGAGGAATTGAGTGATGGGTGTTGAATTTCCATGGGATCACCCTGCTTTAGTGAGAAGTGGCTGGTACACTGTGTTTAAAAAAAAAAAAAACAGAAAAACCGATAGATGTAGGGCTGAATGTGTAGACCAGTCCACTCTTGGGTTAAACGAGGAAGGTGGGTTAAACTTTTCCCCATTGGGCCAGGCACATCCTTTGAGAGTGGATCATTCTTGGTAAAAAAGAATAGTACTGTAAATTTGTGCCACTAAGTAGACATTTTTTAGGCAAGAAATATTTGTTTGACTGATTTAATGTTTTTCCTGAAAAGCCCTTTTCTTCATACAATATTTATTTTCTTTCCAGGCCAACAAAGAAAAGGATATTGTCAACATTAAAGAGACGCCTGGCTTCCGTGGTGACCAAGACCTCAATGATATCCTTAAATTCCTTGGAGCTGAGATTGATTCTACAAATGGGAAAAATAAAAAGAAACACAAAGGGAAGAAAGATGATAATCGAGAGGACAAGGAAGGAAAAAAGAAAATTAAAAATTCTGAAAAATACATCGAGGATAATAATGTAGAAAAAGGCAAAAGTGATGATGGTCGGTGGAAAGTTAACGAGGGCAGTAGTACTGTTGTGGGTGAAGTTTCTCATGATAATAATAGGAGAAGTAGAGAGAGAGAAGAAGAGAAAAAGGTAAATAATAATAAGAAAAATAAGAATAACGATAACAAGAAAACTAAGAAAGATTCTGGTAATTTGCGGGAGTCGAGCAGTGTTGAAGATCTCGTATCTAAGTGCAGACAAAGTGACAGTGTGCGCGATATACGTAAACAAGTGACGGTAGATGATGGGGATATGCCTCTGACTATTTTAAATACATATCACAATAATAAAAAAGTTGATAAAATGAATAATGTAATCCCAGATGGACCTTACATAAAGGAGCCAGTAGTAGTAGATATCATAAATGACAATGAGATTAATTCACTTCAAGTTACTTCAGATTTTGCAGCTGATTTTTATAGTGCAGGAGACTCATTCTTAACTACAGATGTGTCTCATACCCCATCATCACCATCTGGTGGTGACTTTGAAGTTGTGAGTAATAAAAAAAGAAGTAAACGATATAAAAATGGGCCTCATATGGCATCCTTGAATTTGAAGAGTGGGGGATCAGACAAAGTGAGTAGTAATAGGAACACAGGGAGCTCGTATAGTGACGATGGGATACGTTGCTCACGATTTGTTCAGAGTAAGGCAAATCAGAGATCGAGTGGAGGTTATGAAAGACCTCATATTAATTTTATGGAAGGACCACGCACAGCACATGAAAACAGCTTCTGGGCACAGTTGGGTGTTGGTGATAGGTATGGGGGAGAGCGTTACACAGCTACAACCACAAGTGCCCCCCATAGTGAGGATTCAGGCTCTGATGGGGATGATTCTGTACACTCGATGCCTGTTCCTTCCATAACACCTAGGCCTGATGTCCGTAAGCCTCCACCCTCTTCAGATTCAACACCTCAAGCCTCTTATGCAAACATTGCTAAGCTTGCTGCTTCAGCTAATCGTGCGCAAATGAAACGAATGTCTCCCTCAGTTAGCCACCCTGGGACTGTTGTTCATAAAGAATTGGAAGTTGAGCCAAGTTTCAATGGAAATGTGGAGCAATCTGATTCAAAGCCACCAGTTTTGAGTGAATCTCGTCCTAATATTTTAGATGACAACTTTCCATCATTAGCTGAAAGTTTAGGGGGTATTGGGCCTCCTAGTGCAATATCTGCTTTGAAATCAAATGATGTACGGACCAACCCGAGTGATAATGTAATGCAATCTGGAAGTGTTTCTGTAGTGCATAGCCTTGATCATTTGAAAGAAACTGCTACTGCTGATGAATCTAATTGTGGGCAGAGAGAGAATATAGAGCATGCTTTATTACCAATAACTTGTGCTGCTGAGGGAGCAGCAGAGGACAAAAGACCAACTAAGTCCCCAATTGAATGTGTGTCAAGCCCTTCATCACAAGCTCAGCAGTTTCAGCAAACATCTGTCCAGCCTCAAGACCAGCATCATCATACACATCAAATACAACAGCAACATCCTCAGATACAGCCGAATCACCATCATCAGATAAGTAACACTCAACAACAGCATCAGCACACTAAACATCAGAATATAATTTATCAACAGAATACTCATCAGATTGCCCCTCCTTTGCAGCAGCCAGTACAACACAGCCAATATCAACGGCAAAATTTCTATCCCCACTCAAGTTCTCCACAAAATTCTCTTCACCCAAATCAACAACAAAAACAAACTCAACAGTTATCCCAGCAACCTCAGCCTTCTTTGCCTTTTGCACAAAATACACAACAGAAACAGCACCTCCCACAAACTATACAACCTCAGTATCCAAAACAGCCTCTCCAGAATCCACAACCCCAACAAAATGTACATTTGCAGCCAAGCCTTCATTCTCAGCAAACTGCACATTCACAATCTAGTATGCATTCCCAGCCAAGCTTGCAGTCCCATCAGAGCCATCCTCCCCAACAAAATGAGAACCCACAGCTAAATCCACATTCCCAACAAATTGCTCATCCCCGACAAAATGTGCATCTACAGAGTGTACATTCACAACAGAACACAAATCCTCAACAAAATTCAAACCCTCAGCAAAACAATTTACACCTGAATTCACATCCTCAGACATATTCACCTCAAACCAACTCTCTTAATCAACCAATTTCGCCTCGCCAACAGAACCTACGTTCACCTCCTAACCCACATTCCCAACAAAACTCCCATCCTCAACAAAGTTCATATCTTCAGCAAAGTCCAAAACCCCTGCAAAACTCTCAGCCCCAGCTTAGTACACATCCTCAGCAAAGTTCACAGCCCCAGCGGAATTCGCAGAGTCAGCAAAGTCTGCCACCTCAACTGACTCCCAATCAAGAGCAAACTTCCCAGCCAGAACAAAATATGTTGCCTGAAGAGTCTTCAGTTCCTTTGTTTAGCAGTGCAAATGGACTGTTAGTAGGTGATGCTAGTGAGGACAAGCAATCTCTTGGTAATAAAAGCCAAGGTAAACAAACTAAGAATGGGTCGGTGGCACCCAGTGTTCAGTCAGGTGATACTAGTCGTATGAAGAAGCTGGAGCCCGCAGTTGTATTTACAGACAATGCCAAGTTCAACCACAGTGTCAGTGGAATTGAATTTGGCTTCGGGTTTGATGAGCCCATTGTGACAACTAGTGATACTGATGTAAGAGAAAATGACAGTTGTGTATTAGATAATGAAGACAGTAATTGTAATAACAACCACCTCTTAAAGAACAATATGATAGTGGCTAAAGACTTCAGCAAATGGTTTAAAGCACCCAAGAATGACAAGATTAACTACAACTACGAAGAACTCATTAGACATGTTTCTAAAGGTAAACTGGGTAGATTGTTTTTCTGCAATAGTAATAGAGATCTATAGAGATAATCAGTGTTTGTATATTTATTAAAAAGTGCTAATTGCTCAGTTGTTCCAGAAAGGTAATCTCTACTAGATTTCTCTGGTGGTAATCGCTATTTAGAGGGACTTTGTTTTTGTAATATATTATCTGGGATATAAAGATAAATACACCGAATATTAGTAGTAGCTTAGTAGGTTTTACTTGTAATCTTAAATTTTCGTGAGATAAAAACAAGCAATCCTGCCAGTGTGCAAAATTGTTTCAAATGTTTCCATTTCTACATCAGGAAATGGCAAGTACCTGCAATAATGATAGAAGCAAGTGATTGTTCGAGTATATGGAGAGTAATGAATGTAAACTTATTTAGGGAGGATTGAAGATGTATAGGCTACCCTTTTCTTCTTGGATATACATGTACCAAGAAAGCAGTTATGTGTGTACTTAGCTATCATGTTGCAGCTAGGTTTAGCTTGATTATAATAGTAATAATGTATGGCAATGTTGTATTTTATATTATTCATGAAACTTCTTCCATAATTTTTAAAGCCAAAATTTTAATAGGTATGATGATACACAGATGAGCATTGATTTAATTACCCCATTTTGAGATGCTCTTTTGAATTTGAGGTGGTGTATTACTTTATACTAATACAGTAGAGCCCCCATTTATATATACATTCCTGAAAAAAAAATTACAGTCTGAATTGGGAACCTATTTTCTCCCATTGACAATCATGTTATACTCTGCTCTACCAAGCCATAATATTCCATGTCTAATTTCATGTACAATAGCCTTGTACATGAGGGCCCCTGCTTTTCAGCACTTTGCTTTTTACCCATTCTTTATTTACTCAGACTTACTGCAATAAATATATTCACCATTTGCTATAAGCTAAGGACAAAAATATTTTAAGGTAAGTAATGTGTATACGTACTGTACAGTGGACCCCTGGTTTACGTTATTAATTCGTTCCAGAATGCTGTTCAAGTACCATTACCAAACAAATTTGTTCCCATAAGGAATAATGTAAATTAGATTAGTACTTTTAGACCCCCAAAAATACACTTACAAAAGCACTTACAAAAATACACTTACATAATTGTTCGAGTTTGGAGCCTAACGTAAACCGGGGGTCCAATGTACAGTGGACCCCCGAGTTTCGGCCATAATTCATTCCAGAAGGCTGTTCAAGTGCCATTACCGAACGAATTTGTTCCCGTAAGGAAAAATGTAAATTACATTAGTCCTTTCAGACCCCCAAAAATACACATACAAAAGCACTTACAATATTAAACTTACATAATTGTTCGATTTCCGAGGTGACCGAAACTCGGGGGTCCACTGTATATGCATTTTTTAGGATTAGCTCTATTTCTCTCTTAATATAGTGTAAACATGTTATCAGGCTTTTATATGCATTTGAAAGTAAAAAAAAAGGCTATGTTTCACTTTACAGCTGTATAAGCGGGGCCTGCCTCTACAGTAAAAATTGGAGCAAGTAATTATTTTTTTTCCATTTTTTACTGCTTTGGTCTTCTAATATTATGTACAAGGAATGCTTATGATACAATTGTTTCAAGGTGTAATACTCAAAACATGGAAACAAGTCACATTGTGTGACTTTTCTTGGCTCTCATGGGTTAAATATTGTTGTATTTAGGTTCAAGGGAATATCCTGGGTGTTATATATACAGTGGACCCCCGAGTTTCGTAAACCCCGGAAATCATACAATTATGTAAGTATAATATTGTAAGTGCTTGTGGAAGTGTATTTTTGGGGGTCTGAAATAGACTAACCTACGTGACATTTTTCCTTAAGGGAGTAAATTCGTTCGGTAATGGCGCTTGAGCAGACTTCAGGAGGGAAGTTTTTACGAAACTCGGGGTGTCCACTGTACACAGTGTAATTTGTGTGTGCCCATAACACCTTTGTGCCTTCAAGACCACTGTAAAACATATATTTACGAGGAAATCTTAAGACATTGATGTGATACTCTTCAAAACTTGGAAAAAAAAAAATTGACCATATTGAGTTATCCTAGGATAAATCTGCATAGTGTGTGTGCCTTTTGGCTGAATTCCACCATCAGTATTATGAAATTGTATGAATTTGGAACAAATAAGGCATCTTTCTGCCAGTTCCACACCCTGTTTGGTGATAGGAAAGCTGGTGATGGAACCCACAGTTGGGCCTGGATGTAAGATACCCAAACAGTTTAGCTGAGGTCAAAATGTTGGCATGAAACATCGTGCACATTGGTATGTTGGACACATCCTCGTCACGTACATACTAGTATGTACATTGAATATAGATTTTGGGCTAAAGTTTGTTGGAGGCTGAGTTTTTACAAACACTGCTGGCTGGTATTTCTGCCTCCCACTTTACAATAAATATTCTAATTTTTCTTATTCATTGCAGAATGGGTAGTGACGTTACGGTTAATGGAAGAGGACCCTAAGAACATCCAGTACTGGAGAGCTGCTGGGAGCACAGAAGAAGCATAATTTGGGTGTGCAGCTTTGTGTGCCTTAGGGGCAGGGAAAAGAAATAAGGGGAATTATTTCCCTAGATACTGAATGCCTTTACAAGATACTTGCAAAATATGCAAACTCCAGATGGTGATTGTTATCAGTGACTGGCTAGCTAATAAATGTGTGCATGTTGCATCGTCTTGTAACAGCGTGGAAAGAACACTTTTTAAAAAAGTTTGTGGATATACTGTACATAACATGTAAATTATGTGAAATATTGACTTGAAAAAGTCTGCAAATTAATAATAAAAATAATACTGTATAGAAGACTTCATAAATGGCAGACATGAGTCTAAATATCTCAGGCCACAGTGACTAGGAGGAATTTGTAATATTTATACAATATATCCCCCAAAGATGATCTCTGCCTAATAAATTGTTATACAGAGTATCATGCAAGAAATGACTGATTTATGTAAGAGTAAGGGTGTATAAGCATTTCACCACCTCAGGTGTCTTTAAACAAAGTTATTTATAAAATATACTGGAGTGGTATTAATACTTATGAATATGCTCTTATTAACACTAATTTAAAACAGTGTTTTCCAAACTTAAGAGACCGAATTGTGAAAAATAACCTATCAATACAGTGATTCGTGTTGTGATCTTGTTATTCCTCTTCAAAGAAGACTACTACTTTGGAGCAGGTTTTGTCGGGAGTGTATCCAGTTATTATGTTGTCCGGTCCAGAAACACTTAACTTGGGATGTAAAAAATATATATGGTGAAATATATCGTTTGGCTTCTGCTGCTCATACAAACATTTAAAGATGCAAATGCACCGTGTTTTCCTGCATATTGTGATACTTAACACGCTGTGCTTGAGGTATTTACCTCCATAAAGTGTCTTTTAAATCTTCTAGTCTCATGAACTATAGTAGTAAAGACCTACTTAAAGGTGCAACTCCCCAGTGGTCTAAAGTTAAGGACGAATAGAAGGACTAACGGGGAGGACTATGGCATCTTGTGGAGGCTGCTTTACGTATTATAAATGCCCCCATCAGAAGCTGGTCAATTAGGTGGTAGACCAGGGCATTCCTATTGGAATTCTCTCAGACTGTAGCAGTGGTGCCTCAGTGTACAAAGCCTAGATGGGTACTATTGATGTTGCCATTAATTGTTAAAAAAAATTACTAATTGTGTATCTTAATGTTTTTGTACAGAGTACTTGTTTTGAAGATTTATAAAGAAAATTTGTTAAAATTCTTGAGATTTGTTGTTTTTCCCTTATTAATGATCATTAAAAACTGTTTGTGGCAACACCATTCCAACATCTTTCTCCCAAGGCTAACCTGCAGTTGTGAAGTGGACAGAGACGAGGTTTGGTAGCAGCACTACAGTGTGATAACATTAAAGTCATATGGTCATTATAGTTGTCTGTGCAATGTGGTTACATCTAACTACTACATGTATTACTGGAGTATAACCAGTGGTAATTTCTAGCCTGATATAGTGGTGTCTTATTAAAGGTAATTTTATTCGAACTCAGATCACCAAGTATAAATAAGCCTCAAATCTTCCTCCTAAAGATTTTGAGCAAATAATCTTTTCACATAATGTTCGCTGCCAGACTTTTCAGCTAGCTTCTCTACTGCCTGCATTTGCTGTATGCACTTTGTCCCAGATAGGTGTGAACTGGGCCCACTGTTGACATGTTATTTAGGCTGTGTTACTTTGTTGTGCAGAGTTGAATTTCTGCAGTTACATGCTCTGCTGTATTCCCCAAGAGAACTAAGTAGTTTTGTGTAACAGTGAGTATCTAGTATCTTTGTAATGGTTATGTCATCTGTTGAGAATCAAAAATTTAATGTGTACAGTGCAGTGAAATGTTTCAGAAAATATTTAACTACCAGGAAAGATCTAGTGAAAAGTGTAATTCAAGTGCACGAGTTTACGTGCGTGTTTTGCTGGGTCGTTGCTCCAGATATGAAAAACTTTCAGATACTAGTGCTCTAAATATTCACTCCAAAAACTGTTCTGCTGCTTTGGGAGCATTTCCCTATATAAAAATATTTAGAGACTTATACATGAAAATATTTTCATCAGATCTCTTCTGTAATGTGCATAAACCAAAGATTATTTGAACTAAGCTGTCCATTAATTGGTAGCTCTCAACCATGCTCTCGGTGACCTGAAACAGCTCACAGACTACCTTTGGAAGGTTAACTAAAGTAAGCCACACAAATTTATTTATGTATGCATAATTATATATGCATCAGATGTGCTTCACAGCATATGACAGCTAATAGGACAGTGTGCCCAGTGGATTGTGTGTGAATGTGGTGTCTTTGACACACTGCCATGAGTTAGCCTGCAATCCTTTTCAGTCTTGATGTCTTGGGGATTAATGGTAATGGGGCTCTTAATGAGCTTCATTTAACTGTGTTGTAGAACCCACCCTTTTTTATTTTTTGTTAATTGGTTGGTGACTTGTTGAAGCACCATCTTATTGCTTTTCATCTGTATATTTCTTTATGGGGGCTGCTGCTTAATTGCCTCCTATGTTAGCTGCCTATATGAGCCTGTACAAATCTTGAGTTATATTTTTGCTTGTGTTTGGATGAGAATGCTAATTTTTCTTAAGGGAACATTGTCATGTATAATCAACTTGAATCTCTAGTTGATACTCTGATTTCGTATGCAAAACTTGTATGATGTATGTTAAATTTTTTGGGTACTGTTATTAAATTTATTTTATTAAAGACAGCATTCAAGCATTATACAGGCTCATTATCGCAGCTTTGAGCTGCCTTCTGTTCTGATCAACGTACAAAGGCCTTGTTTTTCCCTTCATTTCAGTGCTCTGGAGGAACGTCTGCTTCATCTGTCTAAACAATCACTCCCAGCTGTTTACAGAATTTTATGAACTGTAAGCAGTACTATCTCACCCTTGCTGTTGACTTAATCTCATAACATTTCATCAATCTGTTACCAGGTGATTGTATCATGTTAAATAGAAGTAACAGCTGCCATCGCCAGGCAGCTCTGCCATGTATCATAGACCTCACTCATGCTGTTAGCAGATAACCTCAGTAACTCAAAACATTTGCTCCTTTGTTAACAGCATCAGAGATAGCCACAGAATACAGTGCTGTGAATGAATATTCAGAAGTGTTAGCTTTCTTCATTAATTCATTCTGGTAAGTTGCTAAGTTTTTGGTTATGTAAGTACAGTCAATATTGTGGAGGTATAGGTGTCGTCTTCCATCAAGGTTTATATGTGATATGACTATAATTATTCCAGTGGAGAGAACACTCCAAAACATGAGGGTATATGTTTCTGAAAGATGTAGATATGGAAGGATTATTTAATTTCTTTTTTTTTATTTTTTTTTAATCTGGTTTCTCGTTCAATCTGGGGACAACACAGTCAACTACTTGTACTTGTTCATTGCCATACCTGTAGATGATTCACTGTATTCTGAAGGCATTTCTCTTAGTAATTCATTGCTGAAATGAAGTCATTTTCCGAACATACAATGTGTGCAATGTTTCAAGGCAGTTGAAAAGACCAATGTATTCTGCAATAAAGTTTCACTGCAAACACTCGCAGACTGTAATGAACATGATATAGTGTTTGTCTCTCCTTATTACAATGTGAATTTAATTATCAATAAATAATAATTCAATATAGTAATATACAGTGGACCCCCGAGTTACGAACACCCCGGAAATCGTACAATTATGTAAGTATAATATTGTAAGTGCTTTTGTAAGTGTATTTTTGGGGGTCTGAAATGGACTAACCTACTTGACATTATTTCTTAAGGGAGTAAATTCGTTCGGTAATGGCACTTGAGCAGGCTTCTGGAATGAATTTTGTTCGTTACTCAGGGGTCCACTGTACCGTAGTTATTGCAAGTAATTCTACCAACAGCGGTTTATTACTTTTGTGAATATAATAATAGTAATTTTATATTGGATAAAAATGAGACACAGGTAAATAATTAAAGTAAAATTTTTCCATCAACTTGGCAGGGAAAACTGTGTATGTAAAATTTATTAAACTTTAAAGAAAATTCAATGCATGTTTGGTTGACATTTTCAACAACAAAATGGAAACATTTGATTGCTTCAAAATTTATTCCACCATTGAACCTCTACTCTTTATACATACATTTACAATGTACTTGCTAAATGTCAGTTTGTTAGGGGCATCTTTTTCATCCTAGAGAAAGCATTCTTTTGGTTTTAAAGTTTGCTACCACATTTTCTCTAGCCCCTTTTTGATATTTTATTTAATGTGTTTGGGTCAGTTTTTTTCTTTTTTCCCCAGACTTTGTTCAAGCTGAAAATGTACTGCAAGTATGTGTACTTTCTTACCTTGTTCCTAATAGCCATCAACAGACTTGCCTCTGTTCTCCATGGGATTTGTTCTATCTTGTACAGTATATTAATGATTTAACCATTGCTTATGCAGGTGTGGGAGGTTGGCTCATGGCTGCTTCATTACAGTGTGCTATTGATTGCACTTCCAATTAGGTTGCCTCACATGGTTTAATTTTTCCAAAATTAGCTTGATAACGTAGAGGCACCTTGTCATTTCCTATTCAAAGTGCTCTTCTTTATGGTTTTACTGTCCCAGTTTGCAAAAGGGTAAATTCCTTGGCTGCCTCTTATGTGAATGTTGTGGAAATCCAGAATAGCCTTTTTAAGTGCTGTACGGTGGTACCTCTGTATACATCCTCCGTTCCAGGACCTTGGACGTATACTAAACGAATTTTCCCATAAGAAATATAGGGAAAACGATTAATCCGTTCCCATGAAAAAAAATCCTATTGTTATTGGCATATTATACATTGTTAGGGTTGTATAAAATAATTTAAACACTGCTTAATACTAAAATATGTAATTTAAACACTGCTTAATACTAAAATACATAAATACAAAAGATTTAGATGAAATAAATGCAAATTTAAACTTTACTTTGCTGAAAAGAGTCGAGGGCTTACTAAGATAGTGCTGAGAAGGGAGGAGGTAATGTTATTTGGAAGGAAAGCCCCCCCTTCTCTTTTCTGTCTTTTTTTTTTTTTTTCCTATTTGGACCTGGTTGAAGCTCACTACGTTTGCCATTTACTAAAAATCTGTCCAAAGAACTTTGCTTCTGCCTTCTCCTCAGGAAGTTTCAGAAATGTGACATTGTCTGGTCATTCCAGACAATGCTATTATGGCTTGTTTGTGCTTTGTTTGTAGCGCTCGGTGTTGTGACTCATTTTGACCCATACAAGTTCTAGCACACGAGTATATTCCAAACAAAGGTTGTATACCAAGCAAAAATTTTAGCGTCCAAAGAAGACATATGTTAAGTTGGACTTATTCCAAAGCGGATGTATACTGAGGTACCACTATTTTGTGGCCTGATGGTATTTTTAATTTTGGGAGTCACAACAGAAGGGCTAAAGATACAGGAAAGTAAAGATACATATGCTGAATAGAGGAAGTAGTTTGTAAGATTTACATGCTATCTTGCATGATAATGAGATAAACACAGCAATCCTGTCAGACTGAAATTTTAAGTAGACTTTCATATTTCATGGGAATGAAAGCCTGCTTGCTGTTGCCAACTTAAGTCATACCTAATCTTAATTAAACTGCAGTTGAGCATCTAGCTAACCTTTTTTTTATCGCGTGGTTTAGGGAAAACTCATCTCGTGACTGCATATTAGATACTCTTGAGAAATATTGCCATGGCAAGGGCTCTGGGAGGAGAAAGACTCTCGGAACTCTTCAAAGATATAAAGGAATAGAGTGCCCAGTATCACTGAAAATTGTCAGGTTGTGCCAACTGTCCAGCATCTAGATAGATTCTTACCTTTATCAGGTAGCATGTCTGCTTCATTTATGACTTCTTAAATTCCTTAACATACATTCTGCCTCCTTAAAGTCTCACCCTTTTTAGTGCATATTTGTTTCAGGTTCTTAATGGAAGCTCATTTACTGCAAAAGTTATGACTTCTTGTTTTGCCCTTTGCTTGCCTTCCATTCTAATGTGTTTTGCCCTTTTGCAACCTTCCATTCTAATGTCAGTGCCTCTTGCTATAAAGTGTTGAATGATTCACAAGGATTTTATGTGCTCTGTGGATAGAATAATTTATGAATATGTGAATTAAACTGCTTATCACTTAACAATACGAGGTATATACAGTCTGGCTGGCCACAGTTGACTGGAAATGCTACCAAAAGGAGAAGTAGGGGTACCCCCTTTTTCCCATTAATGGTTCTTTCTCTCGGCTGTGCTCATGCGGCAGAGCTGGTCTGTTTTATTTTTCCACTACAATTGATTTGTATGAGTACAGTGGAATCCTAACACAGTACAGTAGTACATATTGTCACCTTGTTTGTACTCCTTTGTCTTTAAAGTCTTCAACATATGAAATCCCTTTTGTAGAAGATTCTGCATGTCACTCAAAAGGATGGGGAGTTCCAACCCAGAGGAAACAAGCTTTCTCAAGATTTGTTTGTGGCTGTATGACCAGTCATTATTAGCTATGCAAGTAAATACTGTAATTACAGTTTCTTATATCTTCTATATAACCCCTTTTGGTTTAGTATTTCCATGAATATTTTAATAATAAATTTTGTGAAGCTGTTTACTTTGCAGTTTTTGTTGCAGTATAAACAATAAAAACTGTTTACCTTAATATCATTAGCTTTTGTTTCAAAGTATATAATAATAATGTAATTATAGTTTTCTTTTCATAAGCAATCTCTTCTAAAATCTTGTTATTGCAATGGACTTCATTTATTTATGTCGATTTTATAATGTAATACTAGTGAATATTGTTAAAATCAAGGAGAACTTCAGATGTTATCTCCCAGGTTTCTTTTGTAGGCATTTCCTTACCGTGTTGTTGGTCTTTACAGTGTGTTGACATTTATCCCTATGCCTCTTACAATGAAAGTGCAGTTCTTGTTTGCACTTATGTTCACACACCAGACAATATACTGTACAAACTCCATCACGCTACTACAGCCAATGTGTATTTTGGTAACCTCGGACAACAAGATAAAAGTATAGTATGTTTTATACTAAGTTGTGAATGCTAATTTTGAATCTGAAACCAGAAATAACATAACACCTAAGGATATTTTGTTATAGAAAATACTGGAAATACATTTTTAGCATTTTGAGTATTGCCGATGAGCTTTCAACAATTCAACAGCTTGCTTATATATCAGTTGTGCAGTGCACTTGATGCTTTAATGAACAATATCTGAGAAAAATGCATCATTTTTTAAAAAATTTTGTATGTTAAATATTCCTGATGTCAATCAAGTAGCTTTATATTGTCAGTTGTGCAGTGTGTTTGGCTTTGAAATAAACAATGCCTCCAAAAAATTAATGTGACTAAAAAATCCAGAGGTGTTGTGCCAGTTATGACTGGATTTGGAATCAGCATACACAGGTTAATGAAGGAGGAACATTTACCTCAGTAGCATCTTTTTTTTTTTTTTTTTTTAAGCAATTTCTACCTTATATTGCAGACCACCTTTGTGCCCCCTGATGCGGGATCACCCATATATGGCAGTGAGGTTTGAGTGGTTCATACCTAAGGGGTAAGGGCCAATGACAATTACAGATGCAGAATGTGAAAGAGACTTCAGCTTATGATTGATTTATATACTACAGTGAGTGGATTGATCACTTCTGTATTAAATTGGTAGTATAAATAATTTTAGATAAAGGTCTAGTGCTCTATAAAATAAAACTGACCTCTCCTTGCCATATTTTTAGACTACCTGTGGACCTTGGTTTCATCTTTGCCTGAATGACTCCTATTTATAGCCATTTTAATTGTCATCATTTTTCTTTCTAGGGTCTAATTTTAGACTTTATTGGCATGATTGAATTTTTTCTCACCCCTTGACATATCTTAAATACTGGGGGCTTCAATTTATGTTGATCTTGGAATTTTCTGTTTACTGACCTCTCATTTGGAATGGGTAATGTTAGCCTTATTAAAGTAACAAATCTCTTCCATGGGTTGCATTGGTTTTCCTGAGTTCACTTCAAACCCACATGGGAATTAAGCCACTGGATTTTTCCTCCAAAGCTTCCTTGATGATAGGGGCTCTTGAACCATGGAATGTGATTTGACCTCCCCTTAGACTGAACCTAATTGCCCTTCATTACCCCTGGAACTGTACAGCCCCTACAGGTTTTAGCTCTTCCCCACGTGAATGTTATATGGATTTTACTTTGCATTTATAAACCTTAAACTTTCCTTTTACCCTTAAACATCAGCATTGTTAAACTGTCAACCTACAACTGGGGCTGATACAATCGTATCAGCACATGCTTCAACCCTTTGGCATGCCTGCTGGAGCGTACAGTGCGGTAGTTTCACAAATGTGATCATGGAGTGATAGCACACAAAATGAGGGCCGTAGGCATTACGAGGAAGGTAGGCAGATGGATTTTCGGGTTCCTGACACACACACAACACAAAGTAGTAGTAAATAGAGCAAAATCTAGCATCAATGAGGTAAGAAGTTCAGTTCCCCATGGCACTGTCCTGGGACCTCTGCTGTTTCTCATCCTCATAGCATACATAGATAAAAACAACCGTTTTGTATCATTTGCAGAGGACTCTAAAATAAGCATGAAAGTCGCTACAGCAGAAGACACTGAAATTACAGGAAGATATAAGCAGTGTTTTCCACTGGGCAGTGGAGAACATGACGTTCAATAGTGATAAGTTCCAGCTACTTAGGTATGGAAAGAATGAACTCCAAAGGAACACTGTATACGAAACTCAAAAGAATCGTCAAACAGAACGAAAGGAACATGTGAAAGACTTGGGAATAATTACATGTATGTTAGCTGACCTTTCAAAGATCACGACAGCCAGGAGGATGACAGGGTGGGTATTAAGAACCTTCAAAACAAGGAAAATAATGGCAATGTTGACACTTTTCAAATCGCTAGTGCTCCCTCATTTGGAATATTGCTCAGTGTTGACGGCCCCGTTCAAGGCAGGAGAAATATCAGAGCTTGAACAAATACACCTCTTTAAGGGGGGCTCCTTGACGTGGTAAAGAGGCTATCGGTCTGAGGAATTGGACCTTTTGGTCTTCTTCCTCAGACCGAACCTAATTACCCCCCAATCCCCCCTCCCTTTTCCCATCTCCCCCATCCTCCCTTTTCCCTTTCCTCCTCCTCCTCCTCATCCCTCCCTTATTTCCTTCCCAGTTTTACCCTGGGAGCTTCTCTCCTCAGGCATTCTAGTTCCTAGGTAGGGGAAGGGTATCGTAGTCCATCCCATTCTGTTGAGGTCCTTGGCGGTGGTGTAGTTTGCCGTGGAATCTGGATCGCCTGGGG
>WNWK01001809.1:72218-134718 GCA_009830355.1 Cherax destructor
ATTTCTTTTTTGTTTAAAGTATAAACCCATTTAAAAATTTTAAATAATATAGAACTAGAATAACTCAATCAATTTCTTTAGCATTAAGTACTTAGTGAATAAGTCTCTAGAATAAACGCCCTAATGCCATGGCATGCCAGTGGTTTCCTTGCTTTAAAGGTTTTATAATTGTTTTATATTTGTAATACCAATAACATTGTACACTTGTAACATGCATTGAAAAAAAAATTATTATTATTATTATTATTATTATTATTATTATATACAAATTGGAAAATCCTAGAGGGATTAGAACTTGACGAAAATCACTCCTACGAAAGCAAAGACTCGGCAGAGATGCAACATCCCCAATGAAAAGCAGGGTGCCACTACATGTTGAGAGAGAACACAATAAGTGTCAAGGGCCCAAGACTTTCAACTGCCTCCCAGCTCATTTTGGGGGATTACCAATAGACCCCTGACTGTCTTCGAGGCAATGGACGGGACCTAAAGTCGGTACCTGACCAACGGTTGTGTTCGTCGGACTGCGGGGCGGCCAGAGTAACAGCCTGGTTGATCAGGCCCCTGATCCACCATGAGGCCTGGTCACAGACCGGCCGCGGGGCGTTGACCTGGGAACCCTTCTCCAGGTAAACACAAGGCACACTGGTAGCAAGCATTTCGGGATAATTAAATTGAACTAACTTTGGGTTATCCTAGGTAATTTACACTATGTATGATAATGTCGGAGGTCATCATTAAGACCGCGTCAGGAAACACTTGTCCTGTTTCCGACTAACTTTCCCTTAACCTATGATAATGTGTACCTGTACCTAAATATACTTGCTTACTAAGGGTTAAGACTGGTGATTAGTAAGTTCATTCAGGTACACAAATACATAAATTATCATACATAGGAGCACATGTGTAGATTACCTAGGATAACCCAAACAAGTCAGCGACTTATTTCCACTTGGGTCCTTGACTTATCTCGACTAATTTCCACTGGGGTCCTTGTATTTCCATTAAACTATCGTCCTCCATGAGGCACTAAAGGCACCTCATGCCGTCTACCAGGTCAAACCATATTACTACCATTATCAAAACTAAGCACTAAACCCTCACGAGACGTCAAATACGTCAGCCCAACACCAAGGAGTCGGTTTTCAACACTAGTACATGGACATTGTTCATTAGAATTACGAATATGTGGCAAACGAGTGCCTTTGGGCTACTGTCCAGGAGCGTCTCAAATATCAAGGTTCAAGTCACGTTAACACAGTAACATGACTGTTAGTTACCATTTTGTCCTCTGTCAGTTACCATTTTGTCCTAGGCACATGTCAATTAGACACTAGGCCTGTTGTATATATGTGTGTGTATGTGTATGTAAGGAAACACTTCGAAATGTTTCTGCCCCACCGGGAATTGAACCCGGCCCCTCCGTGCGTGAAGCAAGAGCTTTACCCAGTGTTAGTCCCTTAGTAATTACAAGTAACAACCATCCCCCTACCCCCTCCTACCAGTAACAACTAACTACTCACCCCAAATACCCCTCCACCAGCAGCCAACCAAAGGCCCATCCCCTAACGACCTTCCCCCTCTCCACAAACAATCACTGACGTCATCACCCCCCTCCCCCCCAGGCCAATGGCGCCATTTAGCCATGGAGGTCAAGAATAGTGGCGCCACTAGTCACTCCTCTGCCATCCACCACACTATCAACACCTCCAGTTCCATCAACCAGTGGTAATGTAAAAAACTTGGATTACTTAAATTTCATGGTAATTTTTGATAGATCTTATAAAATATTTCGGTAATTTTTCTTTCTACAAAATGTTGAAGGAAGCATTATAAATACATAGACTTGAAACCACTGATTAATGCAATTCATGAATAATCTAGTGATGTCCATACTTTTATCTTTGCAGACATTATTTTGGCGAGTTGCTGCTGGTGATGACATCTTTTAAGACTTGCAGCTGCCCACAACACGGCCTTCACCACGCAGCAGCTGCCCACAACACGGCCTTCACCACGCAGCAGCTGCCCACAACACGGCCTTCACCACGCAGCAGCTGCCCACAACACGGCCTTCACCACGCAGCAGCTGCCCACAACACGGCCTTCACCACGCAGCAGCTGCCCACAACACGGCCTTCACCACGCAGCAGCTGCCCACATGGAGAATATCTTCAACCTACAAGATTCGATAAACTTAAAAGCATTAATAAAAATGTAACAAAAAAAAAAGTTTCTTTATCAAAGAAATGTTCAAGGAGCACACACAAAGGTGTTCAAAGAACACAAGAAATATAACAAGGAAACACCTTTGAGACAAGCCTCAACTGCTGTAATTGTCAGCAGGACAACATTCACACAATTCGGGAGCTTTAAGCTCTGGGAAAAAAAAAAAATTACCTACCCCAACCCTACTAACAATAGTAGTAATAAGGCGGATAGCCTCAATACTGCCATTATTAGTAGTTTGAGGTATGATACATTTTTAAAATTCATGACCTTGTGTTTTCATTGTCAGCTTCCTAAATGTTGTACAGCGTCGCAACACTATCTTCACTGCGGCAAGTAAAAAAAAGTTTGGGTAAACAGATACATTACAACCTATCATGTCACTGGAAAAAATCAACTTGCACTACTCTCCTCTGAATCAAGCAGGTTTGACTTTCATCGACCTGAGAGTTTAACACACTCCCCCTTCCCCAGCCGGGCAGTGGTTCGTACGTCAGTTCGCGTGCGGCCAGCAGTAACAGCCTGGTTGATCAGACCCTGATCCACCACCAGGCCTGGTCTCAGACCGAGCCGCGGGGGCGTTGACCCCCGAAACCATCTCCAGGTATACGTGCACATTTACCCAAATAAAATTTCTCATTATATTACCCATAGACGTTATACACAGCTTGGGAAATGTTAGGCAATCAGGTTTGATCCAAGGAAGGGGAGGGTACTTGCAACTGCTTGCATCAAGATACCTTCACTAGTACAACGACACCCATTAAAGGGCATCCAAATTTAACACGGAGGTAGTTAAGATCATTAAGACAACATTGTATTTCCCCTACTTCCACGTCCCTCATAGCACACTAGGCTAACAACCAACACTACGGGTTATCTAACCAGTTGGAGGCCTGCCGTATATCAGTCTCCTAACACACACTACTATGCTACCCTGAATTCATAACCTACCTTACCTGCCAGTTATGACTGGCATCCTAAGCACAACCTGAGAACCACTACATTCAAGCCCCAACACACACTACCTCTATTTTTTGTGTGTTTCTAACCCATTAGGATTAATAATCCTATTCCCACTAATACCAATGTAAATCACCCCCCTAACTATACTCATCAGCATCAGATGTTGGTGAATCCTTTCTACCGAATAACACTTCACTTCAGTAACACAGAGGTTTTCATTTTCATCATTAACGTCTGCTGCCAGAAGCGTTAGACTTCACTACTTACAAACTATCAAACCAATTGCAATTCTGAACGTTAATACTTTATATATTGATCAGGCCATGAGGCCTGGTCACAGACCGGGCCGCGGGGGCGTTGACCCCCGGAACTTTCTCCAGGTATACTCCAGGTATTCGAACCTGAACGCCGCTTAAATTTTCCAAAACGATGAAATTGTGTAAACTCAATGAATCAATATTTAACTTTCACAGTTTGGCCAAAGGCATAAAATACGTAGAACACCCACCGCAACCACTACCCAAAGCCCGGAACCCACCAAAATCCCCACGGAAACCACGTGCAATAACAGACTGCACACAGCTTCTGAAGGTCGTTGGTGGGTTCCAAGGCCCACAGTTCTACGTACCCTATGCCTTCAGGGGAGATTACTCTCCCCTGCTATATGCATTCATAATGCATATAGCAGATTCTCCAATTCTATTCTTAATCTAATTACCTAAATAAATAAAACCATTTACAGTAAACTGATGAAAACCAACAATGGAGAAGCAATTCAAGACGATCTTTTAGTTTCTCTTGGACGAGTATCAAGTCAGACCAAGGGTCAAAAAGTATAATAGACCACAAGACAGGTCGCTAAAACCATGTAGAGGGGAAGGGGGGTTAAGTTACAAAGAACGTCAGGCGACCAAGTTTAAAAAAAAGTAGTAGTGGTATAGACAGTAGCAGTAGTAATAATAACACTAGTAGTATAGGAAGCACTGGTAAGATCTGCGGTAATACCAGTGGTGGCATTGATAATGCTAATGGTGGTATTATTAGTAATGGCAATAATAGAAGTGCTGGTAGTCAGTCTAGCAGTAAGTCGTCCTGGTAGTAGTAATATTAAATAGTAGTAATAGTAACAATATTCGTAGCTGAAATAGTCAGTACATAACAGTGGGGAAATTGCAACAAGTTAACCTTCAATAATAAAGTTCAACATGAGCTTACAAAAGACATGAAAAGCAACCCCAATATTCCTATTGGCCAATGTTTGGTCAGAAATTAGAAGTAAATAAAAAGTCGGGCTGAGAGACTGATCATCTATCAAGGTTGGAGGGTACATCTCAAAATTAACTCTCCAATTTAGTCTCCAGAACTGTTGTCACCTCTGTAGTCAACTGATAAAGCCTACTTCCCAAACGAAACATTTCATGAATAATGATACCTGTCACAATGTCTCTTACCAGCTTGGTATTGTACACCATTTATGTGAAAACATAATACAATTTAGAGAAATCTGGTCCAGCAAAAAAGGTATGAAAACTAAGGCCAGGTGCAGGCGAAAGTGGTCTCAAAACAACCCAGGTTAGACCGAATCGTCTAAAGTTCCCCCCAAGTGTCAGTTTTATAAAGTTAGTAAACAAAGCAACATTAGACTTGCCAAAGGCATAAAATACGTAGAACACCCACCGCAACCACTACCCAAAGCCAGGAACCCAACAGCATCCCCACGGAAACCACGTGCAATAACAGACTGCATACACCTTCTGAAGGTCGTTGGTGGGTTTCCAGGCACACAGTTCTACGTACCCTATGCCTTCAGGGAAGATTACTCTCCCCTGCTTTATGCATTCATAATGCATATAACAGATTCTCCAATTCTATATCCTACTTAACATCTAAATCTATAAGTCATTTTGATAGAAACTAAATAATTGTATACCTACAAAGTGTTATATAGTATATACACCACAACTATGCAACATACTCCAGGTATAGACCTTACTAATTTGCAGAGCAATGGCGGCGCAAGGGGGGATGAAGGGAGGTGAAGGTAAGATGATGGGAGTCTAGGTAAGATGATGGGAGTCTAGGTAAGATGAAGGGGGTCTAGGTAAGATGAAGGGGGTCTAGGTAAGATGAAGGGGGTCTAGGTAAGATCAAGGGGTCTAGGTAAGATGAAGGGGTCTAGGTAAGATGAAGGGGTCTAGGTAAGATGAAGGGGTCTAGGTAAGATGAAGGGGTCTAGGTAAGATCAAGGGGGTCTAGGTAAGATGAAGGGGTCTAGGTAAGATCAAGGGGTCTAGGTAAGATCAAGGGGTCTAGGTAAGATCAAGGGGGTCTAGGTAAGATCAAGGGGTCTAGGTGAGATCAAGGGGTCTAGGTGAGATCAAGGGGTCTAGGTAAGATCAAGGGGTCTAGGTAAGATCAAGGGGTCTAGGTAAGATCAAGGGGTCTAGGTAAGATCAAGGGGGTCTAGGTAAGATCAAGGGGTCTAGGTAAGATCAAGGGGTCTAGGTAAGATCAAGGGGTCTAGGTAAGATCAAGGGGGTCTAGGTAAGATCAAGGGGGTCTAGGTAAGATCAAGGGGGTCTAGGTAAGATCAAGGGGTCTAGGTAAGATCAAGGGGTCTAGGTAAGATCAAGGGGTCTAGGTAAGATCAAGGGTCTAGGTAAGATCAAGGGGTCTAGGTAAGATCAAGGGGTCTAGGTAAGATCAAGGGGTCTAGGTAAGATCAAGGGGGTCTAGGTAAGATCAAGGGTCTAGGTAAGATCAAGGGGTCTAGGTAAGATCAAGGGGTCTAGGTAAGATCAAGGGGTCTAGGTAAGATCAAGGGGTCTAGGTAAGATGAAGGGGTCTAGGTAAGATGAAGGGGTCTAGGTAAGATAAGGGTCTAGGTAAGATGAAGGGGTCTAGGTAAGATGAAGGGGTCTAGGTAAGATGAAGGGGGTCTAGGTAAGATGAAGGGGTCTAGGTAAGATGAAGGGGTCTAGGTAAGATGAAGGGGTCTAGGTAAGATGAAGGGGTCTAGGTAAGATGAAGGGGTCTAGGTGAGATGAAGGGGTCTAGGTGAGATGAAGGGGGTCTAGGTGAGATGAAGGGGTCTAGGTGAGATGAAGGGGTCTAGGTGAGATGAAGGGGGTCTAGGTGAGATGAAGGGGGTCTAGGTAAGATGAAGGGGGTCTAGGTAGATGAAGGGGTCTAGGTAAGTGAAGGGGTCTAGGTAAGATGAAGGGGGTCTAGGTAAGATGAAGGGGGTCTAGGTAAGATGAAGGGGTCTAGGTAAGATGAAGGGGGTCTAGGTAAGATGAAGGGGGTCTAGGTAAGATGAAGGGGGTCTAGGTAAGATGAAGGGGTCTAGGTAAGATGAAGGGGTCTAGGTAAGATGACAGGGGGTCTAGGTAAGATGAAGGGGTCTAGGTAAGATAAGGGGTCTAGGTAAGATAAGGGGTCTAGGTAAGATCAAGGGGTCTAGGTAAGATCAAGGGGGTCTAGGTAAGATCAAGGGGTCTAGGTAAGATCAAGGGGTCTAGGTAAGATCAAGGGGTCTAGGTAAGATCAAGGGGTCTAGGTAAGATCAAGGGGTCTAGGTAAGATCAAGGGGTCTAGGTAAGATCAAGGGGTCTAGGTAAGATCAAGGGGTCTAGGTAAGATCAAGGGGTCTAGGTAAGATCAAGGGGTCTAGGTAAGATCAAGGGTCTAGGTAAGATCAAGGGGTCTAGGTAAGATCAAGGGGGTCTAGGTAAGATCAAGGGGGTCTAGGTAAGATCAAGGGGGTCTAGGTAAGATCAAGGGGGTCTAGGTAAGATCAAGGAGTTCTAGGTAAGATCAATCAGCCTAAAAAGTCTCTCTAAATATATCCTGTACTATAACCCAATTTCAAAACAAATGCTTCCCTCCTCCCAAAGCATCCCCCCAAGATGCTCTAATACAGACTCGAGTCGTAAGCGCTAAACCCACAAGGTTATGCTACTGAAAACATTTTTGAGACTTCAAAGCACAAAATTACTTGGCCAGGTCCTCTACAACCCTACTGTAAATAGGAAGATGTGGCTAATTTAAAATTTCCGAGGAATTGTTATTTATTTTCTGGCTATAATATATTCTGCCTAAGGAAAATTATCCCGTCATGTGAAGCTAAAACTTTGGTTGTGTAGTTTTAAAAATAGGTTAGACAAATGAGTGGTTGAGTTGGACCTGCCTAGCATGGGTCAATAGACCTGCTCCAGTGCTCTTTTTTGTCTTAATAATGGATATGGCCGATTTAATAAGTCACTCTGTTCGACTTTTTGGGATTATCCTGGGTTCTCTACACATATGCTGCTTTGTATGATAATCTATGTAACTGTATTTGTGTATACCTGAATAAACTAACTTACACCCGGCATCAAGACCTCTGCCATTACCATCACACTAAACTATCTTAGTATAATTATTAACCCGGTAGATTAACACAATTACACAATCAAGTATGCCCAATATGGGCCAGTAGGCCTACTGCAGTGTTCCTTCTCTTATGTGAACAGTGCCAATGAATATAAAAGAACATGCTCACTTGTGCCCGGGATCGAATCCCGGTTCTTCAGTTGACGCCACTACCAACTAAGCCATGAAATATCACTTACACATTTCATCTCTGCTTCCTACACTCTTGCAGGATGGGTATAGACTGCATAATAAAGATATTAAAACTAACTAAAACTTCCTAAAATCTAATCAGTCTTCAGTTTTAAACTTTACAACCCATTTCTCCAATTTTTATCTCCACCCTATTCAAGGTAACCTATAGAATACATTCCTCATTATTTCCTGGCCAGAGATTTTATCTCTGGTCGGGATATACCTTATATACCTTTGAAGAGTTTCGAGAGTTTCTCTGCTCTCTGAGCCTGGCCATGGGCCTGGCTCGTCTGGTGCTTGCCTGGTCAACCAGGCTGTTGCTGCTGGAAGCTAATACGTCCCACTAAGTTACTTTTGATATCAATTGCTTACAGTCTTTGTTATACTCTCACCACCACCTTCCCACCTAATATAATTACTATCTGCTTCAATAAACAAACTTTAGTTGACTTATAACCTGGAAATACCTTACAAGTGGGCCCCGCCCACCTCTGACGATGTCTCCAGCTGCTGCTTCTGCACATACTTGGAGTAACCCTCTCCAGGTATAACACTAAATGTTATGGGTCACACCATTTACTAGTGAGGTTGTCTCCACTCCTCAGACTGGTCAATGTTGCTGTGCTGATCACTGTTGCAGCAGTCAGGCGAAGCAATTACCACACCTGGAACAATATAACCATCAACATTACACATATACACACGAAGAAACGTTATAACCATCAACATTACACACACATACAAATATTACCATGTAATATAAACTAAACATTACTGCCTGACTGATATACCCATTGTTTAACATTGTATCTATCTTTATTTTCTTTAATCAATATTTCTTACAAATTAACCTGATGAATAACAAGTTGTTTACATGGAAGTCTATATCTGGATCACAAGGCGCAAGTTACTTGGATCAAGAGACCTTCACTAAGGTATTTTTTAATGGAAAAAAATAGCCTAACACTGGGTTAAGTAATGCCTAGTGTGAAAGTTATTGTTTGATCAGAGGAAGGGGGAGTAGCTCCAGTTCCTCGCATCAAAACCCCTACACTAAGGTCAATCACCCCTCCAAGACATTAGACCCCAAAGAAAATTACGACTATTAAAATAATTTAGTAATCAAACTGGTGACGGGGACCAGGAGCTGCAGCTCAACTCTGCTTTTGTACTTACAAATACGTCAATAGACAATAATTACGTTATTTAGGTGTATTAAGAGGCTGAGGAAGAGCAACACATCTCTCTTGTACGACTATTGAAGGTTAACTGACTTTTAGTGACCTTGAGGTTGGTCACTGTCCTGACCTTCACTATAACACCATCACTGATAACCTAACTAACTCTGACTACCACCACTAGATGGCACTACTACACCATCACTATCAGTACTACTCATGGTGGAACGCTCAACCCGCGGGGGTCATGGACCACTTGGGAGGATAAGTTCACTCCCAGGTGGCATAGATCACATTCCTTGGATCAAGAGACCCTCACCACCACATTCAAGGAACCTCTCTCCAGGCCACCACTCTTACCAATAGTGGTACTATTATACCACTATAATAGTGGTACTATTATACCACTATAATAGTGGTACTATTATACCACTATAATAGTGGTACTATTATACCACTATAATAGTGGTACTATTATACCACTAGTACTCTACATGAAGGGCAGATTATTTTACCACTAATACTCTACATGAAGGGCAGATTATTGTACCACTAGTACCCTACATGAAGGGCAGAGTATTGTACCACTAGTACCCTACATGAAGGGCAGATTACTGTACCACTAGTACCCTACATGAAGGTCAGATTATTGTACCACTAGTACCCTACATGAAGGGCAGATTATTGTACCACTAGTACCCTACATGAAGGGCAGATTATTGTACCACTAGTACCCTACGTGAAGGGTAGATTACTGTACCACTAGTACCCTACATGAAGGGCAGATTATTGTACCACTAGTACCCTACATGAAGGGCAGATTATTGTACCACTAGTACCCTACATGAAGGGCAGATTATTGTACCACTAGTACCCTACATGAAGGGCAGAGTATTGTACCACTAGTACCCTACATGAAGGGCAGATTACTGTACCACTAGTACCCTACATGAAGGTCAGATTATTGTACCACTAGTACCCTACATGAAGGGCAGATTATTGTACCACTAGTACCCTACATGAAGGGCAGATTATTGCACCACTAGTACCCTACGTGAAGGGTAGATTACTGTACCACTAGTACCCTACATGAAGGGCAGATTATTGTACCACTAGTACCCTACATGAAGGGCAGATTATTGTACCACTAGTACCCTACATGAAGGGCAGATTATTGTACCACTAGTACCCTACATGAAGGGCAGATTATTGTACCACTAGTACCCTACATGAAGGGCAGATTATTGTACCACTAGTACCCTACATGAAGGGCAGATTATTGTACCACTAGTACCCTACATGAAGGGCAGATTATTGCACCACTAGTACCCTACGTGAAGGGCAGATTACTGTACCACTAGTACCCTACATGAAGGGCAGATTATTGTACCACTAGTACCCTACATGAAGGGCAGATTATTGTACCACTAGTACCCTACATGAAGGGCAGATTATTGTACCACTAGTACCCTACATGAAGGGCAGATTATTGTACCACTAGTACCCTACATGAAGGGCAGATTATTGTACCACTAGTACCCTACATGAAGGGCAGATTATTGTACCACTAGTACCCTACGTGAAGGGCAGATTACTGTACCACTAGTACCCTACAGGAAGGGCAGATTATTGTACCACTAGTACCCTACATGAAGGGCAGATTATTTTAACATTCAGGGAAGTGCTAAACCTGTTTGGGTCATAATAGTAACAAATTGGCCTATGGGTCGTATTCATTTCTCATCATATACAGTATTACATTCATGTGTGGAGTTAGTCCAGTAGGAATAGGCCTATTTAGGGCTGTTTCTGCTGGCCTATGGGTTAGTGTTAAATTCATGTGGAAGATTTAATCCAGTAGGGATAGGCCTATTTAGGGGGTGTTTCTGTTAGCCTATGGGTCAGTATTACATTCATGGGGGGACTTAAGTAATAAGATAGGTGCAGATAAAAAAAAGTTTATAGAAGCAGCTTGGGTTTCCAGAGAGCGCAGTAAGACCCTTGTGAGTTTACCACTGACTTTTTATTGTAATAATAATAAATGGGTTACCATGGAAAGTTTTGAGCCAGCAGAAACAGGCCTAAATAAACTTGTCCCTTACCATTATTATTACAATCAAAACCAAGCGCTAAGCCTACTAGGGTCATACAGAGCTGCGTAATTCCTACCAGTGCGATAAAATTAATGAATTCAGAGACAACTCACTCAGGAATGCACACGATATATATGTCAAAGTATTTTATATTACATACAATTCTGGAAAAATACCCTGACTTTGCTCCCTGTAAATAAAGCATTACCACGTGTATGTGTGTGTACTCACCTAGTTGTGGTTGCAGGGGCCGAGTCACAGCTCCTGGCCCCGCCTCTTCACAGGCCGCTACTCGGTCACTGTTCCCACTCCATGAGCTTTATCATACCTCTTCTTAAAGCTATGTATGGATCCTGCCTTCACTACATCAGACTATTCCACTTCCTGACAACTCTGTGACTGAAGGAATACTTCCTAACATCCCTGTGGTTCATCTGAGTCTTCAGTTTCCAACTGTGCCCCCTTGTTGCTGTGTCCCATCTCTGGAACATCCTGTCTCTGTCCACCTTGTCGATTTCTCTCAGTATTTTATATGTCGTTATCATATCCTCCCTATCTCTCCTGACTTCCAGTGTCGTCAGGTCGATTTCTCTTAACCTCTCCTCCGGGATCTTGTTGCAAACCTTTGCACTTTCTCTAGTTTCCTTACATGCTTGGCTAGGTGAGGGTTCCAAACTGGTGTTGCATACTCCAATATGGGCCTAAAGTAAACAGTGTACAGGGTCTTGAATGACTCCTGTGTGTGTGTGTGCATGTACTCACCTAGTTGTACTCACCTAGTTGTGGTTGCAGGGGTCTAGTCATAGCTCCTGGCCCCGCTTCTTCACTGGCCGCTACTGGTTCACTCTCCCTGCGCCATGAGCTTCATCATACCTCTTCTTAAATCTATGTATGGAACCTGCCTCCACTACATCGCTTCCCAAACTATTCCACTTCCCGACCACTCTGTGACTGAAGAAATACTTCCTAACATCCCTGTGATTCATCTGAGTCTTCAACTTCCAACCGCGTTCCAATGTGTGTGTGTATGTGTGTGTACTCACCTAATTGTGGTTACAGGGGTCGATACTCAGCTCCTGGCCCAGCCAGGAGACTATTCCACTTCCTGACTACTCGAAGGCTGAAGAAATACTTTCTAATATTCCTTTGACTCATCTGAGTCTTCAACTTCCCATTGTGACCCCTTGTTTCTGTGTCCCCTCTCTGGAACATCCTGTCTCTATCCACCTTGTCTATTCCAAGCAGTGTGTGTGTATGTGTGTGTATGTACTCACCTATATGTGGTTGCAGGGGTCGAGTCATAGCTCCTAGCCCCGCCTCTTCACTGGTCGATACTAATTCACTCTCTCCCTGCTCCATAACCTTTATCATACCTCTTCTTAAAGCTATGTATGGAACTTGCTTCCACTACTTCCCTCTCCAGATTATTCCACTTCCTGTCAACTCTAAGGCTAAAGAAATACTTCCTAACATCCCTATGACTCATCTGGGTTTTCAGCTTCCAATTGTGGCCCCTTGTTCCTGTATCCCATCTCTGAAACATTCGAGCCCTGTCCACCTTGTCAATTCCTCTCAGTATTTTATACGTTGTTATCATGTCCTCCTGTCCCTCCTATGCTATAGTGTCATTTGGTTGAGTTGAATTCCCTTAACCTCTCCTTATAAGACATACATCTCAGTTCCGGGACTAAACGTGTTGCAAAATTTTGCACTTTTTCCAATTTCATGACGTGTTTGACTAGGTGAGGGTTCCATACTGGTGCTGCATACTCCAGTATAGGCCTGACGTACACGGTGTACAATGTTGTGAATGACTCCTTACTCAGATGCTTAAACGCTAATCTCAGGTTTGCCAATGATGACACCCGAATCTGCATGAGTGTCCACCATTGAAGACACCGTAAGACTCCAAGCGGACATAAACCAAATCTTCAAATGGGCCACTCAAGACAATATTAAGTTCAATGAGGAGAAATTTCAACTACTCAGAAGTGGAAAACTTGAAGAAATTAAAAATATATCAGGGTATACGACAAACTCTAACCATACAATAGAGCGAAAAAGTAATGTGAAGGACCTGGGAGTGATAATGTCAGAGGATCTCGCCTTCGAACACCACAACAATGTATCTACCGCATCTGCTAGGAAAATTATAGGATGGATAATGAGAACCTTCAAAACTAGGGAAGCCAAGTCCATGATGATTCTCTTCAAATCACTTGTTCTCTATAGGCTGGAATACTGCTCTACACTAACGGCCCCTTTCAAGGCTGGCGACATTGCTGACCTGGAGAGTGTACAAAGAACTTTCACAGCACTCTTAAGTACGATAAGGCACATAAATTACTGGGAACGGTTAAAGGTCCTTGATCTGTATTCCCTGGAGCTATGGCGAGAGAGATACATGATAATATACACTTGGAAAATCCTAGAGGGATTAGTACCAAACTAATCACTCCCTATGAAAGCAAAAGACTCGGCAGGAGATGCAACATTTCCCCCTTGAAAAGCAGGAGCGCCACGAGTACATTGAGAAACAACACAATAAGTGTCCGGGGCCCAATACTGTTCAGCTGCTTCCCAGCATACATAAGGGGGATTACCAATAGACCCCTGGCTGTCTTCAAGAAGGCACTGGACACGCACCTAAAGTCAGTACATGACCAACCAGGCTGTGGTTCGTACGCAAGTTTGTGTGCGGCCAGTAGTACCAGCCTGGTTGATCACACCCTGATCCACCATGAGGCCTGGTCTCAGACCGAGCCGCGGGGACGTTGACCCCGAAACCCTCTCCAGATAAACTCCAGGTAAACCTATTTGTGGTTGCAGGGGTCGAGTCTCAGCTCCTGGCCCCGCCTTTTCGCTGGTCGTTATATGTATGTGTGTCTTTATTTGTGTGTTTATGTATTATTTTTTATGTGCGAGGGAAGTTTTCTGACATGACAGCTTTCATCATTGCCTGGGAAGAAGAGGCGCCACACGTGCTGTTGAAAGCCACTTATCTGAAGAAAAAAAATGTTTGGTGAAGGTCCATGGCGAGCCGTATGTCAGCCCTCAACACGCTCTATAATAAAACCGTCCGTAGTAACCTTCAGCCGCTTCATAATATATGCAGCGTCTAAAAAAATATGCCAAATATTCTATATTTATTTAGGATGAAGACCAACATAGTCTGAACTATCAGAGAAACAAAGAGATTTAGGAGTTATTATTAACAAAAACATTGTCACCGGAAGATCGTATATATGAAGTGTTAAGAAACCCATAAGCTACTCTGACAACTTATCAAACGTATTTTAAATATACGAATCGAGAAATATTAAAAACATTATTTACATCATTTTAGACCAAATTTGGAATATGCATCAACTGTATTGTGCCGTATACCCTAAATATATATATATATATATATATATATATATATATATATATATATATATATATATATATATATATATATGAATAACTTAGAAAAGGTAAAAGATCTACAAAATAGCAACTAGAGGTGAAAAATCTGAGTTATGATGGAACGTAATGAAGATGGCAACGATGTTGAGAGTGGGAAGAAAGGAGACATGATAATCATCACATATAATGCCATAAAATAATATGAAAGAATGGATAGGGAAGACTTCTTAGTACCTGCAACAAGAACAAGAAGCCACAGTTGTAAATTAACAAGTGGCCACAGTTGTAAACTGAGGTCATAGCTGTAAACTGACAACAAGAGGCCACAGTTGGTTAACAAAACATTCCCGCTAAAGTCCTTAACACCCCTTCCCTCTATCCTTCTTCCTGTCTTCCCACTTACTGCATTTGGTTCTGTCTCTCCCTCGCACCCCTTCCCTCTGCCTTTCTTCCCACTTACTGCATTTGGTTCTCTCTCTCCCTCGCACCCCTTCCCTCTGTCTTTCTTCCTGTCTTCCCACTTACTGCATTTGGTTCTGTCTCTTCCTCGCACCCCTTCCCTTTATCTCTTCAAGTTCTTTCCTGAGCTTTTTAAGATTTTCTCCCAAGTTGTGTATCTTTTCCTCAGCAGCAATAATCCTTCTCTAATGTACCTTGTCTACCTCCAACACTTCCTTCATCTTCTCCTTAACCTCTGTGCGGAGACGGGGGAGAGTTTTTATCTTCCTCACTGCATCCATCATGTGTATGAATCCAGCAAACAAAGTTCCACTCTTTGCCCACGAATAGTGTGTGTGTGTGTAGCCCAAGTTTGATAAGATAAGATACAGAATAAGGACTTGCTAGCTGAGTACTGTCAGTATGCTTGCTCAGCATCTACCCTTCAGGCAGTTGTGGGTCGTTGCCTGTATGAGAACTTCATTGTGAGGGCATCAGTGTAAGAGCGTCAGCGTCAGATTGTCAGTATGAAGATATCAGTATGAACCCGTCAGTGCAAGGGAGTCAATGTGAGGTCGTCAGTGTAAGGGCATCAGTGTGAGTGTGTCAGCATGAAGGCGGCAGTGTGAGAACATCATTGTGAGGACAACAGTGTGAACTCGTCAGTGTAAGGGCGTTCGTGTGAAGGGCGTCAGTGTAAAGGCGGCAGTGTGAGAACATCAGTGTCAGGACACTTGCTGAGGACAACAGTGTCAGGACACTTGCTGAGGACATCAGTGTCAGGACACTTGCTGAGGACATCAGTGTCAGGACACTTGCTGAGGACATCAGTGTCAGGACACTTGCTGAGGACATCAGTGTCAGGACACTTGCTGAGGACAACAGTGTCAGGACCCTTGCTGAGGACATCAGTGTCAGGACCCTTGCTGAGTACATCAGTGTCAGGACACTTGCTGAGGACATCAGTGTCAGGACACTTGCTGAGGACATCAGTGTTAGGACACTTGCTGAGGACATCAGTGTCAGGACACTTGCTGAGGACATCAGTGTCAGGACACTTGCTGAGGACATCAGTGTCAGGACACTTGCTGAGGACATCAGTGTCAGGACACTTGCTGAGGACATCAGTGTCAGGACCCTTGCTGAGGACATCAGTGTCGGGACACTTGCTGAGGACATCAGTGTCAGGACACTTGCTGAGGACATCAGTGTCGGGACACTTGCTGAGGACATCAGTGTCAGGACACTTGCTGAGGACATCAGTGTCAGGACACTTGCTGAGGACATCAGTGTCAGGACACTTGCTGAGGACATCAGTGTCAGGACACTTGCTGAGGACATCAGTGTCAGGACACTTGCTGAGGACATCAGTGTCAGGACACTTGCTGAGGACATCAGTGTCAGGACCCTTGCTGAGGACATCAGTGTCAGGACCCTTGCTGAGGACATCAGTGTCAGGACACTTGCTGAGGACATCAGTGTCAGGACACTTGCTGAGGACATCAGTGTCAGGACACTTGCTGAGGACATCAGTGTCAGGACACTTGCTGAGGACATCAGTGTCAGGACACTTGCTGAGGACATCACTTCTGACAAAAGTTAGTCTTGAGTTTACCTACATATGACTTAGAGCGCCAACAGTAATTCCCTTTAACTATAAATGTTTAAAATACTGTTTATATAGTAGCTGAAAAAAACTTCGGTTGAAGTTAAAAGAATAAGATCATACGTAGTGTTTGAAAACTGTTTCTTGTCTCAACATCAACATTTTAAGTAGTGTTAAATATGACAGTGATACGAACGTTGCGTAGTTTAAGAACATGTTAAGAGCATGTGTGATGTATTTTCTGATTCCATGTAATTTCTTAAGTTTTTTAATATCGTTGCAGTAAATCTGCTCACCAGACTATTGAAATTATTGTGGAATTAACAACTGTTATTGTACTTGGGAATTTAAACATTACTTATGAGCTTTCACTGTTGTTATAAGGATTAATAATCTGCTGATATAATGGATACACTTATCTATTAAACGATTATTATAATCAAGGGAAAGTGTTGAATCAGTAAGGGTCGTATAGAGCCAGTTAAGTGGGAAGTAATCAATTATGATCCATAAAATAGTAGGCAGCTTCAGTTACTTGGATGAGAAAAGGAAATGAACGTTTATGTAATCATATATTGACGACATCTGGCCTAGAGAGTAGACTTAGTAAAGTCACAAACAGATAAACATAGTAAGAGAAGGTGAACATAGAAATAGTGAGTAGCACTGAGATGAAGAACAAGTGGAATGTGCATCAGAGTTACACTGATTGCCAAGAGGAAGTGGAATGTGCATCAGAGTTACACTGATTGCCAAGAGGAAGTAGGATGTGCATCAGAGGTACACTGATTGCCAAGAGGAAGTGGAATGTTCATCAGAGTTACACTGATTGCCAAGAGGAAGTAGGATGTGCATCAGAGTTACACTGATTGCCAAGAGGAAGTAGGATGTGCATCAGAGTTACACTGATTGCCAAGAGAAAGTGGGATGTGCATCAGAGTTACACTGATTGCCAAGAGGAAGTAGGATGTGCATCAGAGTTACACTGATTGCCAAGAGGAAGTGGGATGTGCATCAGAGTTACACTGATTGCCAAGAGAAAGTGGGATGTGCATCAGAGTTACACTGATTGCCAAGAGGCCAAGTCATTTTTCTTGCTAGACGTTCAACTAAATGGTAGAAAGAGCTATTCTAGTTGAAAGTGTTAAATATAGTCATGAGCGCAAATTAAATGCATATTCTTTCCTGGGTGTCACTTGCCTTAGCAACAAGTAGTGCATCATTCCAGTTTATCAAGTGGTTGTGGGAAGTATAATGTATTATGGAATCATTAAGGTCGTTGATTCGTTTATCCAGCACCTAATAACTGTTGTCAATCGCTCTGGATGTCTACCATACATAGATTAGGCAACAGTTATTAGGTGCTGCATAAACTGGCAAGTGATGTATTTTATTGTAGTATAGGCAGTGGTGAGATTACAGTTGGAGATTTTGGACAGGTTTGGGAGTTAAATTGTTGTTGGGGACTGTGTATATCTTCACCGTGGCGTCAGATTTGGGTGAGTTGATTCAATGTGCACGTTCTTTGCAATCTCTTATGAATTGTCGAGGGTAGTGTATATTGTTGAATGTGTGTTCGACGAAAGACCATTCTTCAAGGAATTCAGTACTGTACTGCGGATACTGAGAACGCTTTAGAAAAAAAAAACTTGACCACACCGTGTTTAGTTTTAGTGTCATGGTATGAGCGAAAGTGGAAAAGATCGTGGTGTATGATGGGTTATAGATCGACTCTGAAAGTTGTCAAACTAGCAGAGTGAAACATCAGGGGAAATGAGAGTGCTATTAATTTTTCCTAGAGTATGATTTGAATTGTGGGTGGAGGATATATATAATATAATAATGAGTATCGTCCACGTAGCGAAGGCATGTAACAGAAGAAGCGATAACAGATAACAGGGGTTTAAGATGTTCTATACAGAGGCTGGCTAGAAGAGCGCTGAGTTTGGAACCCATAGGAAAGCCGAGGGCCTGGTGGAGAAGAGTCCCAGAAGTAAATTTGACACATATGCAACACTTGGGTATCTTTATTGAGGAAACGTTTCGCCACACAGTGGCTTCATCAGTCCATACAAAGGAGAATCGTGAAGAACAGGAGGAGTTTGAGGTAATCAGTCCCTCAGCCTTGAGTCGATGTAGTCAGTCCATCAATCTTGAAAAGAATACAGCATATGTGCGAAGAAGTGACTTATATACCGTAGACAGGTGAGGTGCAGCAGTCGTAGTGGTGTCACATTTGACCAATGTGGAAGTAGGTCTTGCCCAAGTGTTAGGGAAGTGAAGAATTCTCTGTATTAAGATCCCAAGATGTTGCTGTGTCAGACAGGATGTAGATGAATGGTTCAGATACCGACAAGTTGATAAATTACCTCAAACTCCTCCTGTTCTTCACGATTCTCCTTTGTATGGACTGATGAAGCCACTGTGTGGCGAAACGTTTCCTCAATAAAGATACCCAAGTGTTGCATATGTGTCTAATTTACCAACTTGTCGGTTCTCTGAACCATTCATCTACTGTCCCAGAAGTAACTGACACCGACACAGAGTTCTATGACGTCAATAAAGTCGATGAGAGGAACAGGTAACTTAAGGAAGTCATCAGTTTTCCAGTGCAGATCGATGGCTTGTGAAGTAGGTGCCTAGGTGAGGAAGGACGTTACGTCCTATATTTACTCACCTATGTGGCTGCAGGGGTCGCGTCCTAGCTCCTGGCCCTGTCTCTCAACTAGTCGCTTCCCAGATTCACCCCTTACTAACCTCATGGGTTCTTGCGTGCCTGCTTTTAAAACTATGTATGGAGCTTGCCTCCACAACTTTATCGGGATACCTGGAGTATACCTGGAGAGGGTTTCGGGGGTAAGCGCCCCCGCGGTTCGGTCTGAGACCAGGCCTCGTGGATGATAAGGGTCTGATCAACCAGGCTGTTACTGCTGGCCGCACGCAAACTGACGTACGAGCCACAGCCCGGTTGGTCAGGTACTGACTTTAGGGGCCTGTCCAGTGCCTTCTTGAAGACAGCCAGGGGTCTATTGGTAATCCCCCTTATGCATGCTGGGAGGCAGTTGAACAGTCTTGGGCCCCTGACACTTACTGTGTTGTCTCCCAGTGTACTCGTGGCACCCCTGCTTTTCATTTGGGGAGTGTTGCATCTCCTGCCGAGTCTTTTGCTTTCATAGGGACTGATTTTCGTGTGTAAGTACTAATCCCTCTAGGAATTTCCAAGTGTATATTATCATGTAACTCTATCGCCTGCGTTCCAGGGAATACAAATCAAGAGACTTCAATCGTTCCCAGTAATTTAGGCGCCTTATCGTACTTATGTGTGCTGCGAAAGTTCTTTGTACACTCTCCAGATCAGCAATTTCGCCTGCCTTGAAGAGGGCAGTTAGTGTAGAGCAGTATTCTAGCCTAGAGAGAACAAGCGATTTGAAGGGAATCATCATGGGATTGGCATCCCTAGTTTTGAAGGTTCTCATTATCCATCCAATCATTTTCCTAGCAGATACGGTAGATACATTGTTGTGGTTTCTGAAGGCGAGATCCTCTGACATTATCACTCCCAGGTCCTTCACATTAGTTTTTCGCTCTATTGTATGGTTAGAATTTGTTGTATACCCCGATACATTTCACTTCCTGACCATTCTGAGACTGAAGAAATACTTCCTGATATCACTGAGGCTCATCTGTTTCTTAAACTTCCAGCTGTGTCCCAGAGTACCTGTTTATCGCCTCAAACAGCTTGTAACTCTCTACCTTATCAATTCTTCTGAGAATTTGTGTTATCATATCTCCCCTGGCTCTTCTTTCTACCACTGTTATTAGATTCAATTCCACTAGCCTCTCCTCGTGGTTCATACCCCTGAAGGTACCCTCACTGCTTACTTCTGCACTTACTCCAACTTCTTGACATTTTTTTTTCAGGTGTGGGTTCTATTATTGTGCTGTATACTCAAAGATGGAACTGACATATGTTTATATAGGGTTCAGAATGACTTTATTAAGATTCCTGAAAGCTAATAGCAGTAAAATTTGCCAAAGGAACATGTGCTGCAGAGATTATTCGGCTGATGTGAGCCTCTGACGATATACCGGGCACTATGCTCACCCCAAGTCTTTCTGCATGACTGAAGTCTACAGCCTCTGTCCCCAAAGTTTATATTCCATGTTCGGTCTTCTCGCCCCATCCTCAATGTTCACATTTACCGGGTTTTAATTCCGGCAACTACTTATCCGATCAATCTTGAAGTTTGTCCAGATTCATTTGGGTCTTTTCCTTTCTTCATCTTTTTATTCTTCTCATTAGTTTTACATCCTCATCAAACAAGGATACAACTGATTCAGTCCCATCCGGACTGTCGTTCACGTATAACAGAAACAATACTGGTTCTAATACCAATCATTGTGAACCCCACTAGTTACTTGTCCCCGTTAAGACGTCTCTTATGTGGAAAATGTAGTATATAATACGACAAGTTGATGAGTCAGAAGCAGCAGTTGCGTATATTTATTGCTGAAACGTTTCAGCAATATACTCAAATGTTGGACATGTGTCTTACTCATTAAGATGTCTCTTGCCTGATACTGTTTCTCTCCCTACAGTACTCTTTGATCCCCTGGAGTACATTGTTACTATTCCCTGCACTTCCAGTTTTTGCCCGTCGCTTGTGGGGTACACTATCAAAGAGTTTCTACAGTCTAAAAAAAAATACAATCCGCCCATCCATATCTCTGTCTTACATCCGTTACTTTGTCACAGTACTCCAATAAGTTGATAAGACAAGATTTACATCTCTGAATCCGTGCTAGTTATTGTTTACGATAACTACTGCTCGGTAATTTCCATTACCTTGCAGGGTATACATATTAGGAAACTGGTCTGTAGTCTGTGTGTTTTAGGTAGACGTAGTAGTCATGGCTATGTGTGTGTGTTTCAGGTAACTAATATGAGGTTCAATGTGACAAGGTTGTCACTGGTGTTGAACCTTGTGCTGTCGTCATGTGTTTGGCTCATGTTCATCAGAGATGAATACGTCGAGCAATCTACTCTTGTCGCAGTGATAACGTGAGTAATCTGCAGTATTCATTACGTAAATAATTTGCTGCAGTCATTACATGAGTCATCTGCTGTCATCACGTGAGTAACACTAGACTTGATTAGGTCGTTACACTGAGAGGTATTCCTTGTATCATATAACCCCAGTCCACTGTACCTCAATCCATCAAAGATATCTAGTAACTGAACGTAAAAACCCCGAGTAGACACAGCAACTAGTACAAGTCAATCCATACAAGTCTAAGAGCTGGAGATTATACCTTCAAGAGGACCAGAAACTTTAGAGTTAATACATTCTAGAAACCTAGATTACAGCGTAACACCCTAAAAAGACTCAGAACACCATCAAGAGGCACTTGAAATGTATTTAAGCATAACAGATCTGTCTATATGTCCATCTTCAAAATACCATAACAAAGAAAGTTTTCAAAATATTTCATCATATATTTGTGGTTTAATAAAAGTTTTCACTGCTCTACTATTCTTAAGAAACAAAAATAAATTAAACAAATATGACTGGCTACATAATTATTAATGTTATGCTTATTATTTTAAAAAAATACATTATACTTCTTAACATGTATTTAAGGCAAAGGAATCTGTCGGAGGAACAACTTTCATGTGAGTGGGAGGAAGATGAGATAAATGAAGAAGAGACAGAGAATTCTGTGTTGAAGAAGATGTATAGTGACATCAGAGAGTGTGCCAACTCCGCAGTACGACCTAGCAGTTACCAGCGTGGACATTACTGGGTGCTGGAGAACTACCTGCCTGCTGCTTACACCTTCCCTTGTAACAACACCATTACCTACACTACCCATGCTGACTACACCTTCCTTGACAACCTGGTACCTCTCACCGCTCGCTGGCAGGTTTGTACTTCACTGTACCTCTCTGTACCTCACACTGTACAGCACACTGTACCTCATACTGTACCCCACACTATCTTACACTGTACCTCACACTGTACCTCACACTGCCTCACACTGTATTCACACTGTACCCTACACTTTACCACACACTGTACCTCACACTGTACCCACACTGTGCTCAACACTGTACCTCACACTGTACCCCACACTGTACTTCACACTGTACCCTACACTTTACCACACACTGTACCCCACACTGTACCTCACACTATACCTCACAATGTACCCCACACTGTACCCTACACTTTACCACACACTGTACCCCACACTGTGCTTAACACTGAACCTCACACTGTACTCCACACTGTGCTTAACACTGTAGCCACACTGTACCCCACACTGTACTTCACACTGTACCTCACACTATGAACCACAAACCTTGTTTCATGTTCGTTATTTCATAAGTTTTTAGCAACATGTCTCTTCAAATAAGTTTAAATTAGATTTACGCTGTGACTCAAATGTTTTAATTATGCAATAAAATTGTTTTTATTGAGGAGTAAGCGGTATGCTTATAAGTGAGGAGTATGTGGCATACTCCTCATAAGAGTGCTTGAGGAAGAGTGACCATCATCTCGCCTGCAATAATTTAGTTTATCACTAATATACTGTGGTCAGGGTCCGGTGAGTGTAGCGGTGTATGCTCCTGGAGATGACTTCCACAACACCATCAACACTATCGTCTACATGCGCAACTGCGGCAGCGCAGATATTACAAACTTAGTCACTTTTCACCTTTACTTCGACCTCTCTCACTTCCCTTCACAAGTAAGTCTTGGTCTTAAATGTTGGTGACTATTAGGGCTGCCATGGTGTGTCAGACCTGTCATACTGTATTTGAACTGCCATAGTGTGTTAGAGCTGCTATGGTGTGTCAGACCTGCCATGGTGTATTAGAACTGCCAGTGTGTGTTAGAACTGCCATGGTGTATTAGAACTGCCAGTGTGTGTTAGAACTGCCAGTGTGTGTTAGAACTGCCAGTGTGTGTTAGAACTGCTATGGTGTATTAGAACTACCATAGTGTATTAGAACTGCCATGGTGTATTAGAGCTGCTGTTGTGTATTGTTAGAGCTGCCATGATGTGTCAGACCTGTCATGGTATGTCAGACCTGTCATGATGTATTAGAACTACCATAGTGTATTAGAACTGCCATGGTGTGTTAGAGCTGCCGTTGTGTATTGTTAGAGCTGCCATGGTGTGTCAGACCTGTCATGGTGTATTAGAACTACCATAGTGTATTAGAACTACCATAGTGTATTAGAACTGCCATAGTGTATTAGAGCTGCCGTTGTGTATTGTTAGAGCTGCCATGGTGTGTCAGACTTGTCATGGTGTATTAGAACTACCATAGTGTATTAGAACTACCATAGTGTATTAGAACTGCCATGGTGTGTTGGAGCTGCCGTTGTGTATTGTTAGAGCTGCCATGGTGTGTCAGACCTGTCATGGTGTATTAGAACTACCATAGTGTGTTAGAGCTGCGAGTGTTAGACATGTTATTACAAATAAAGATGCATTTGTAACAACGACTGTTTGGGATACTGAGTAAAATATCGTTTTTCAGATTTTTATTATATTAAATATATATTATTAATATAAAAGCATATAATCTGAATAAAAACATAATCTAATAATCTGTGTAAAAACCTATTTACACAAAACCACAGTACAAGATAAAAGTCACAAGTAAAATCGAGTATTCGGTGTAGTGTCAAGTCGCTGCCATCTTCTAGTGTCACGCAGGACACTACCACACCTTGTCATGAAACTCCTTCTCCACCGTGTCCTCAGACACCCTTGTCTCTGTCTTATGGCACGCCTTCTCACGGGGTCCCATGACACCGTTCTCTGTGTCACATGACACGCCCCGGTGTCACCCGACACGCCTTCTCTTCTGTGTCACACGACACCCTTCTCTCTGTGCACATAAGACACCTTCCCTGTGTCACACGACACCATCTCTGTCTCACGACACGCCCCCTGTAACATGAACACATCTCTAATTAAGCCTTTTCACCGCGTTATGACACACATCAAACACACGACTCTTAACTTGTCGTCGTGCCATCGTCACAAACTCTGACTGACTACACCACTAAATACCTGACACCACAGTGTCACACAAGACACCACCTGTTACCAGTGTCACACAAGACACCACCTGTTACCAGTGTCACACAAGACACCACCTGATTACACAGACATGTTCACACAAGACACCACCTGTTACCAGTGTCACACAAGACACCACCTGTTACCAGTGTCACACAAGACACCACCTGTTACCAGTGTCACACAAGACACCACCTGTTACCAGTGTCACACAAGACACCACCTGTTACCAGTGTCACACAAGACACCACCTGTTACCAGTGTCACACAAGACACCACCTGTTACCAGTGTCACACAAGACACCACCTGTTACCAGTGTCACAAGACACCACCTGTTACCAGTGTCCAACACACTTTACAGTGTACAAGCACCATGTTAGTTCAATTTCAGGGACCCTTTCAGGTACATAGTCTCTCAGGAACACAGTCGGTACGGTGAATAAGCCAGTAGATAGTCTAAAGCCGTCACCAGCACGAAGAGTCAATCTCCAGGTCTGTCTGTTGAACACTCCCAGGTGTATCAGGGAGCTAGTGAACTCTCCAGTGTTGTATAGGGGAGAGTCTCGCTGACACTCTCCAGCAGTGTATATGGGAGAGTCTCGTACACTCCCTAGGTGTATCAGGGAGCTGGTGAACTCTCCAGTGTTGACTAGGGGAGAGTCTCGATGACACTGTCAGTCAAGCCGGCCCGGCAGTCAAACATCAGGTCTGATGACGTAACCCCTTGACTGCCGGCTGGTGAGGTAATTACCTAACTACCATTGTTAGATACGGGGCCGTAACACATGTCATGGTGTATTAGAGCTGCCATGGTGTATTGTTAGAGTTGCCATGGTGTATTAGAGCTTCCATGGTGTATTACAGCTAAATATAATTCACATTATAGTGGTCAAAACTGATGATGTAACTAAACTTCCGGTCGATGACCTAATAAAGGAACAACATGTTGTTGTCTGGCCTCCCAGTCTGTGCACCTCAGTAATAAGAAACACACACAGTCATGGTATATAGAGGATAAACGCACACGTTTTAGGTATTGACTTAACCCCACCCGTGGTATGGTTTATACACGTATAGTATACATCAGAAGTATATACTGGTAACCCTCACCTTCCCTTCTCTCCCTTCCATCCCTCCCTCTGGTCTGGACATATCCTTCTACAGTCCTGGTCTGGACATATTTCCCATATCGCCGTTGGACTTGTAATTAATTAAAACAAGGAGTGTAACTCCTCTGATGTATTAATATCATCAACGTTGCTAAGAGATCTTCAATTATAATCGAAGGATGTATTAATTCACTAGTGATCAGCAGAGCTTCGAGAAGTTACTTTTATTACATAAACAACATACATATACACCAATACTACCATAATTATTGCAAAAGTTATGCTCAAACAGAGGTTACAACAGAATACTTGTGTGTCTAGGCTGGCTTCTGTTATATGTATCCCTAGCAAGGTTTTACAGGTTGTGGATAAAGGGGATACAGAAAGATACTTTCCTGGGAGGTGAAATAAATTTAAGATGTCATGGAGTCGTCAATATGGCGCCTTGATAAGCCCCATGATGGTTATTTCTTGTGCTTAAATCTGAGATATCTGATTTACTGGTTATTCCTCCGGTCGCGGTGCTTTCCCACGCGGTATTTAAGTGCTGAATATTAAGGAAAGCGCTGCCAGAGTATTTAAACCCTTTAGAGAGCCGGAATTAATACTTTTCCTTGAAGTGCTGTTACTGGTATAAAACATTGTTACTAATACAACTACTAACACACAACTTCTAATACACCTACTAACACACAACTTCTAATACACCTACTAACACACAACTTCTAATACACCTACTAACACACAGTTTCTAATACACCTACTAACACACAACTTCTAATACACCTACTAACACACAGCTTCTAATACACCTACTAACACACAGCTTCTAATACACCTACTAACACACAGCTTCTAATACACCTACTAACACACAGTTTCTAATACACCTACTAACACACAGTTTCTAATACACCTACTAACACACAGCTTCTAATACACAGTTTCTAATACACCTACCAACACACAGCTTCTAATACACCTACTAACACAGTTTCTGGCTATAATTACAGTTTTTTCTTAGGTCCATTAACTATTCGTTCTCTTTTAGAATTAACATAACCTATTATAAAATTTAAGAGTAGTGGGAGGGCAGAGTTATATAAAACTTATAATTTAGTTCACCCAGAGATTAGGACAATAATTACGTCACTCCATTGTATGATAAACACAAGATAACGTTTGCACACATGTTAACATTCATATATTAATGATGTAAATATAGGTTTACATTATATAAAAGTAAATACAGGATATGCCAGAAAGATATCCCCGTATTTCACAACCCCAGACCTCTGTACCTCAATGTACGTGAAAGGAATAGTGTAAAGTGCGGCATAGATCTCTTAATGCAGTTAAGTATTAGACAGCTACAGTACATGCTGTAGTTGTCTGGCAACAGTATCTGCTGCCAGAAAACTACAGTTCTTGCAACAACTACAGTACCTGCTACAACTACAATACGTGCTACAACTCCAGTATTTGCTTCCATCATTCAAGTGTTGTGTAAAGGGTGAACATTCAATACACTTCATCTCATCATGTTAATTATAAAACAGTTAAGGTGAACCAGCCTCCGGGTAAAACAAAGTTAGTGGTAAGAAATAAGAAAATTCTTTAGCATTATGAGGGTAATTGGTAGTTTTTTATATATTAACTTTCTAAGTTACAATAACAAGCATTCCCTCTTATTGAGGCCTTTCTGACCCACTTTGTGGTGCAGGTACCGCCGGCGGAGGAAGTGCTGACCAGGAAGAGTGAGTGTTCTCAGCAGGTGAAGCTGAGCTCAGTGAGCACTTACCGTCACCAACATGGACTCTTGTACCCTGTCAACGTGGCCAGGAACACCGCCAGACTGGCTGCCAAAACTTACTTTGTTCTCCCTTCAGACATTGAACTCTATCCCTCCATCAACTTTATACCAGGTGAGTTAATGAGAGAGAGAGAGAGAGAGAGAGAGAGAGAGAGAGAGAGAGAGAGAGAGAGAGAGAGAGGAATAATTGAACTATTTTAAAATAGCTGGGTCTGAAGGAATAGTCAGAATTCTGTACAAAAAATAATTACATAGCGCCATGCATATTACACTATAAACACGTCAAAACAAGAACATCAAGGTATAAAGGAAGTCTGTGCCACACACACTATAAGAAAAAAATAAATGCAGGCATAATAATAATTTCAAAATTACGAAATTCAAAATTACTGAATGAAATCACAGTTAAATATTTTTTTTAAACTTTGATTAATACGCTGGAAAGTAACTCAGCGATTTTATAAATTATAAGAACATAAGAACATAAGAAACATAAGAAAGGAGGAACACTGCAGCAGGCCTGTTGGCCCATACTAGGCAGGTCCTTCACAATCCATCCCACTAACAGAATATTTGTCAACCCAATTTTCAAAGCTACCCAAGAAATAAGCTTTGACAATTCTACCCACTCATGCGCGAGTCCCACTCAAATCCAACCCCTCTCACTCATGAATTTATCCAACCTAAATTTGAAACTACCCAAGGTCCTAGCTTCAATAACCCTACTAGGCAGACTGTTCCACTCATCAACTACCCTATTTCCAAACCAATACTTTCCTATATCCTTTCTAAATCTAAACTTATCTAACTTGAATCCATTATTGCGGGTTCTCTCTTGGAGAGATATCCTCAAGACCTTATTTATATCCCCTTTGTTAATACCCATTTTCCACTTGTATACCTCGATCATGTCTCCCCTCATTCTACGTCTTACAAGTGAATGTAATTTTAGGGTCTTCAATCTTTCTTCGTAAGGAAGATTTCTAATGCTATGTATTAATTTAGTCATTCTACGCTGAATGTTTTCTAACGAATTTATGTCCATTCTGTAATATGGAGACCAGAACTGAGCTGCGTAATCTAGGTGAGGCCTTACTAATGATGTATAAAGCTGTAATATAACCTCTGGACTTCTGTTGCTAACACTTCTTGATATAAATCCCAGTAATCTATTTGCCTTATTACGTACGCTTAGGCATTGCTGTCTTGGTTTAAGGTTGCTGCTTACCATCACCCCCAAGTCCTTCTCGCAATCTGTATGGCTAAGTTCTACGTTATTTAACTTATAAGTGCTTGGGTTATGGACACTCCCGAGCTTCAGAACCTTGCATTTATCTACATTGAACTGCATCTGCCACTTTTCTGACCACGAATTAAGTTTGTCTAAATCTTCCTGAAGTTCTATGACATCTATGTTTGAATCAATTATCCTACCTATCTTCGTGTCGTCGGCGAATTTGCTCATATCACTAGTAATTCCCTCATCAAGGTCATTGATATATATTATAAATAACAATGGGCCTAAGACTGATCCCTGTGGAACACCACTTGTTACAAGTCCCCATTCGGATTTAACCCCATTTATGCACACTCTCTGCTTCCTATTGGTGAGCCATGACTCGATCCATGACAGCACTTTTCCCCAATGCCATGAGCTGCCACTTTCTTTAACATCTCTGGTGCGGTACTCTATCAAAAGCCTTACTAAAGTCTAAATAAACAATATCGAATTCTTTATCGTGATCAACAGCCTCAAAAGCTTTACTGAAGAAGGTTAATAAATTAGATAGGCAGGAACGGCCCTCGTGAATCCATGCTGGGTATCATTAATCAAATTATGGTTATCTAGATGGCTTCTAATAATATCAGCTATAATTGACTCTAGTAATTTGCCTACAATTGAGGTCAGGCTTATTGGGCGGTAGTTTGACGGTAGTGACTTGTCCCCTGCTTTAAAAATAGGAATTACATTAGCCATCTTCCACATATCAGACACTACACCTGTTTGAAGAGATAAATTAAAAATGTTAGATATTGGTTCACAGAGTTCCATTTTGCATTCCTTAAGAACCCTTGCAAAAAGCTCATCAGGACCCGGCGATTTATTTTGTTTCAGTCGGTCCAGCTGTTTCATAATCATTTCGCTAGTGACTGTGATATTACATAATTTATCTTCTTCTGGGCCTCTGTAAAAATTAATTACTGGGATATTATTAATGTCTTCCTGTGTGAAAACCGATAGAAAATAATTATTAAAAATAGAGCACATATCATTCTCCTTGTCAGTAAGATGCCCAAAGTTATTTTTAAGGGGACCTATCTTATCCCTAACTTTTGTTCTATAAACCTGGAAAAAACTTTTGGGTTAGTTTTGAATCCTAGCAACTTTAATTTCATAGTCCCGTTTAGATTTTCTTATTCCCTCTTTAACGTCCCTCTTAATGTCAGTATACTGATTTATAAGATGACCCTCACCTCTTTTTATGCGCCTATAAATTCCTTTCTTCTGCCCTAAAAGATATTTGAGCCTATTATTCATCCATTTTGGGTCATTTCTACTTGATCTAATTTCTTTATACGGGATAAATGTTCTTTGGGCAGCCTGTATAGTGTCAAGAAAACTGTCATATTGATACCTCTCTTCTTCATCCCAGTCCACAGTTGATAAGTGTTCTCTAAGTCCATTATAATCTGCTAAGCGAAAATCTGGGACCATTACTGAATTATCCCTACTATCATACATCCATTCAATGCTAAAGGTAATTGACTTGTGGTCGCTTGAGCCGAGTTCCTCTGTAATTTCTAAATTATTAACAAGGGTTTCCTTGCTTGCCAGAACCAAGTCAAGTAGGTTATTTCCCTTGTAGGTTCTGTTACAAACTGCTTCAAAAAGCAATCCTGAACTACTTCTAAAAGTCGTTAGATTCTAAATTCCCTGTCATGAAATTCCAATCAATCTGACTAAAGTTAAAGTCCCCTAGAATTACTACGTTATCGTGTCTTGTGGCCTTAACAATTTCCTCCCAAAGTAGTCTCCCTTGTTCCCTATCTAAGTTTGGAGGACGGTAAATCACGCCTAAAATCAATTTTTCACACCCCTCTGAAAATTCTATCCAGACAGACTCTGTATGTGTTAATTCAGACTTTATACCCGTTTTTATGCAACAATTTAAATGATCACGGACATAGAGTGCCACCCCACCCCTTTCCCGATACTTCTGTCTACTTGGAACAATTTAAAACCCTGAATGTGACATTCGGCAGGCAAGTCCCGATTTTTCATATTAAACCATGTCTCAGTTATTGCAAAAACATCAATATTACCCGTACTTGCAACTAATCTCAACTCGTCCATCTTATTCCTAGCACTACGACTATTGGTGTAATATATATTTAGAGACCCTCCTTTCTCTTTACCCTTCCTGCTCATCTCTGTTTTTCCACTATACCTATTACTGTCCTTGTCATCTAGTGTCACTAGCTTTCCACTATCCACCTTATTCTGCCTATTACTAGTTCTCCTACAACTTATAATATTACTACACTGGGACTTCTCTGTTTTCCCCCCAAAACCCATACCACTAACTATTTCTAGTTTAAAGCCCTAACAGCTCCCTCCACTGCAGTTGCCAGTGCCCCCACCCCAGACCTGGATAAGTGAACCCCATCCCTGGCATACATGTCATTTCTGCCATAGAAGAGGTCCCAGTTATCAATGAATGTTACTGAATTTTCCTTACAGTATTTGTCCAGCCAGCAATTGACACCAATTGCCCTGGACAGCCATTCATTTCCAACTCCTCTCCTTGGCAAAATACCACATATGACAGGGTTCCCACCCTTCTTCCTAATTATGTCTATTGCTGACCTAAACCTGCTAGTCAGGTCCTCACTCCTACGTCTGCCAACATCGTTGCCTCCAGCACTGAGACAGATAATAGGATTGCTCCCATTACCTCTCATGATGTCGTCCAGACGGCTAACAATATCCTCCATCCCAGCCCCAGGAAAGCAAACCCTCTGTCTCCTACTCCTATCAATCAAACAGAAAGCCCTATCCATGTACCTAACCTGACTGTCCCCAACAACAACAATGTTTTTACCTTCCTTTGTGTCTTTCGTCGTGACGCTCCCAGAAGTCGACTCACATTCATCGGGTAGCACGGAGAATGGGTTCGATGTTTCCACAACATTCTCCTGGGTCTTCGTTGTTTCTACCTCTCCACCCGTCCTCTTGAGCCTTAACTTTGTCCCATGCGTTTTAGCCACTGTCCAGGTTCCTTTCCTGGCTTGAGGATTCTCAACAGGAGGATTACTACGAATCCTCTTGTTTTCCTCAGTCAGTCGCTGTATCTCAAGCTTAGCTACCCTCAGTTCTTCCTTCAGCTGCTGGTAGAGTAGCTCAAGAGAGGACATCTTCAGATTGACAGAGAGCACACAAGACACGTCTTCACTGAGTTAAGTCAGGTCCACCACACCTATACTACTTACCACAGATGTGGACACTTAATCTGTACCACAATGGCGGACACTAGACAAGGTGCACAGAAGGGACTAGGCTGGATTTGATGTGCACCCAGGTGGCCATCAGTGTTAAAACAAGCAGGTGGTGCAAATCCCTAAACTACTTATTGTTTGTCTGCTGCACCTACCATCAGGACCCCACAATGTAATCCATGCATACAGTATGACACAAAATCTCACGCATACAGTATGACACAAAATCTCACGCATACAGTATGACACAAAATCCCCCCCAATGCGAGGTGGGAAATGCTACCCCAGAATTTATTTTAGATTTGTTCCTATAGCAGAACAAACATTAAAGAAATGTAAGTCCAAAATTCGGCAGACAGGTTAATTACAAATCTTATAAAAAATCATGGTAATCATAGCAAAACATCACGACTAACGAGGTGCTTTATTTTATCCGAATTTACTATATTGCAGAATTTTTCAAAATGCTGAAGCGTTCAGATGCTTCCTCCACTACCAAGCCTCGGGTGTATGTTCTCTCAATATTTGAGGTGAAGGAAGAGATCAAGCCCCCAGACACCAAGACTCAACTATTATACTTACTGAGAAAAAAAAAAGCGATACCGTTCCACACATACGTGTGTAAACGTTGTCATAATGTACCACAAGCCAGAGTAAGATCTTATTGTATGTGTGTGTAAACGTTGTCATAATGTACCACAAGCCAGAGTAAGATCTTATTGTATGTGTGTGTAAACGTTGTCAAATGTACCACAAGCCAATGTAAGATCTTATTGAATGTATGTGTAAACGTTGTCAAATGTACCACAAGCCAGAGTAAGATCTTACTGTATGTGTGTGTAAACGTTGTCATAATGTACCACAAGCCAATGTAAGATCTTATTGAATGTATGTGTAAACGTTGTCAAATGTACCACAAGCCAGAGTAAGATCTTACTGTATGTGTGTGTAAACGTTGTCAAATGTACCACAAGCCAGAGTAAGATCTTATTGTATGTGTGTGTAAACGTTGTCAAATGTACCACAAGCCAGAGTAAGATCTTATTGTATGTGTGTGTAAACGTTGTCATAATGTACCACAAGCCAATGTAAGATCTTATTGAATGTATGTGTAAACGTTGTCAAATGTACCACAAGCCAGAGTAAGATCTTACTGTATGTGTGTGTAAACGTTGTCATAATGTACCACAAGCCAATGTAAGATCTTATTGAATGTATGTGTAAACGTTGTCAAATGTACCACAAGCCAGAGTAAGATCTTACTGTATGTGTGTGTAAACGTTGTCAAATGTACCACAAGCCAGAGTAAGATCTTATTGTATGTGTGTGTAAACGTTGTCATAATGTACCACAAGCCAATGTAAGATCTTATTGAATGTATGTGTAAACGTTGTCAAATGTACCACACGCCAGAGTAAGACCTTATTGTATGTGTGTGTAAACGTTGTCATAATGTACCACAAGCCAGAGTAAGATCTTATTGTATGTGTGTGTAAACGTTGTCAAATGTACCACAAGCCAGAGTAAGATCTTATTGTATGTGTGTGTAAACTTTGTTATAATGTACCACAAGTCAAACTAAGCTCTTGTTGTGTGTGTGTAAACTTTATAATATACCACAAGCCTGGGTAAGATCTTGTGTGTAAACGTTGTCATAATGTACTACAAGCCAAAGTAAGATCTTGTGTGTGTGTGTGTAAACGTTGTCATAATGTACCACAAGTCAAAGTAAGATCTTGTGTGTGTGTGTGTAAACGTTGTCATAATGTACCACAAGTCAAAGTAAGATCTTGTGTGTGTGTGTAAACGTTGTCATAATGTACCACAAGTCAAAGTAAGATCTTGTTGTGTGTGTGTAAACTTTATAATATACCACAAGCCTGGGTAAGATCTTGTGTGTAAACGTTGTCATAATGTATCACAAGTCAAAGTAAGATCTTGTGTGTGTGTGTAAACGTTGTCATAATGTACCACAAGTCAAAGTAAGATCTTGTTGTAACTTATAATTTCCAAGTGACTGTGTGTAAACGTTGTCATAATGTACCACAAGCCAAATAGACTTGGGGTAACTTGTTATAATGTCCACAAGTCAAAGTAAGATCTTGTGTGTGTGTAAACTTTGTTATAATTACCACAAGTCAAAGTAAGATCTTGTGTGTGTGTGTAAACGTTGTCATAATGTACCACAAGTCAAAGTAAGATCTTGTTGTGTGTGTGTAAACTTTATAATATACCACAAGCCTGGGTAAGATCTTGTGTGTAAACGTTGTCATAATGTACCACAAGTCAAAGTAAGATCTTGTGTGTGTGTGTAAACTTTGTTATAATGTACCACAAGTCAAAGTAAGATCTTGTGTGTGTGTGTAAACGTTGTCATAATGTTCCACAAGTCAAAGTAAGATCTTGTGTGTGTGTGTAAACGTTGTCATAATGTACCACAAGTCAAAGTAAGATCTTGTGTGTGTGTGTAAACTTTGTTATAATATACCACAAGTCAAAGTAAGATCTTGTGTGTGTTTGTGTGTAAACGTTGTCATAATGTACCACAAGTCAAAGTAAGATCTTGTTGTGTGTGTGTAAACTTTATAATATACCACAAGCCTGGGTAAGATCTTGTGTGTAAACGTTGTCATAATGTACTACAAGTCAGGATGAGATCATATTATACGTGTGTAAACTCTCTCATTACGTTTCTGAGACAAGACTTGCCAACAATTAAGACAGATTTACAGATTACGTAAAATATGTGGAGGTAAAGTATGTGAGAGTGTCATTGCAAATGATCCGATGCCTCTCATATCAGAGACAAGGTAGCTGGTGCCACCATGCTACCTTACTCTGACAAAACTACCCCTCATTTCTTCTGTTGCTATTCATGCAACACTGCATAGTTCCTGATGACGCAAAGAGACGTGTGAAAGTACGTGAGCATATATATATATATATATATATATGTGTGTGTGTGTGTGTGTGTGTGTGTACTCACCTAGTTGTGGTTGCAGGGGTCGAGTCAACTCGTAGTGTGTGTGTGTAGCTACATTATGAGGCGGGTTTAAGAGTAAACTAATTGGGTGGTGCTGGCCCAGTGGTACATCGATGAACTGTTATTTAACACACCCCGGTTGGAATCTCCGAGAAACCTATATATTCATTTAGTGAGGTAGTTTATATTAAATAAACAAGAGCAACTATGCGAATAAGATAGGAATATTTAAAAGCATACATCAACGTACTCATTATGACGAATAAACTAGTTGTCTCTGTCTACAGAAATGGAAGCGTACTAAAGAGAAGCCTGTGATGTCGGTGTTCCACATAGCTAAACGGAAACCTCCCTTCGACAAGTGGGAACCCATATATGTGGGCACCAACGCTGAGCCCCTGTACGACGAACGCCTCTCCTGGGAGGGCAAAGGGGACAAGATGACACAGGTGGGTGCACCGTGCACGAGCTAATGTTAATAACTTCCCATCGGATGTTGTGACTGAGAAGTTCAACATGCTAGAAGACAACAGTCTTAAGCATGGTCAGTTATTCACGAGAGGAGTCGCCCTGATATTTGGTTTTCGACAAACACGTACGCCTCTTATACCCATGTACGTGGGTGAAACATGTACGTGGGTGAAGCATTCTTTCTCTGTAAGCCATGCGTGTCGTAAGACGAGACTAAAATGCTGGGAGTAGGGGCTAGTAACCCCTTCTCCTGTATAAATTACTATATCTAATATAATATATATATATATATATATATATATATATATATATATATAATGTCGTGCTGAATAGGTAAAATTGGTCAATTAGCAAAAACTCATTTAAAATTAAGTCCTTTCTAAAATTTTCTCTTATAAGTTTTAAATGTATATATTTTTTATTTATGTTAAATGTAAAAATTAATAATTTTGTACCAAAAGAACCTTAGAAAACGTACCTAACCTTCATAACAAACGCAATTTAATTTAGCCTAATCCAGCTAAATATATTTTATATAAGTTTACAATAATTTAATAATAAACAAACACAATGAAATATATTTTTTTTCGTTAGGTTCAGAATGATTTTTGCGAAATTATTGCATACAGAAATTTTCGCTTGCCTTATTCGGCAAGAAGAGCGTTGCTATTTAAGCCAAAATCGTAAGTTTTACCTATTCGGCACGCCATATGTATATATATATATATATATATAAGATGGGGTCCACCTCTGGTACAAATTGTGGGACCCATAGCCTCGGAGAAGTGGATAAAAAGGCTTCAAGGAAGAATATTTGGATTTCTTCCTGATGCCATTTGAATATTCCACTTCTCCTACCACCCATCTTTTAATTTTTTTTACCAATAGGTATGTTTTATTACATAATAAAAAAGATTTGAGAGATACATTGTTGATATAAAGATGGCATATACAGTACACGAGGTGAGAGATACATGTCTAGTACATATTGTTACATCTTTGTCACTGATTATAATGCGAAAATCTCATCCAGCTCTTCCGAGCTGGTGCGCGTGCCAGAATACAGCATGCATTACCCCTCTGAACAGCAGCGCTGAGTCGCTGGAACAGAAAACTAGCTGCCCTGGGATCCCTAGTTACCCTGTTGAGTCTTTTGCCCAGCTCCTTGAGGAACTTAGATGCACTCTTTCCCCATGAGCCAAGGGTCTCTGAGCCTATGGGAACAAACATATAATGATGGGCAAGTTCTCCATATTTTCTCGACTTCTGGGACTCCCTGAAGGTGGCAGCAGCCCTCCTTCCTCCCTGGTGTACTGGAGATAGGTATCAGCCAAGGTAGATGCACATGTGTAGTCCACACCACCTGCTTGCCGTCTGTCCAGGCTTGAAGGGTGATACCATCTGGACGCTTTTGGTTGCCATCAGATCTGCATAGTTGGGGTGGTTCCTTACTGCTGGGCATCCGGCTGTTGTGAGGCTCCTCTTGATAATGTTATTAACCTCTTCATGTCTTGCAATCTTTCCCTCGGATTTACGACACACAAGACCATGGTACCCGAATCGGTCTGCTGCTTCACTGCCACAAATACACCTGTGTTCGGCGAGAATAGGGGCGGCAAGTCGAAGGGCAACACCAATGCGGATGGTCTGTGGGTCGAGGCGTGTGCCAAGGCTGGAGTTGGGAACAGCCAAAATAAAGTCCCCTGCATGAGGAGCTCTCACTGCAAGTAGGCGGGCTCTATCCTTCCCTGACACACTCTGAAGCATTGCTGAGGCTATATTCTCTACTATTGGGCCATCCCAGTGCGACTGTTTGTAGTTGTTGGGGGGAGCAGGCCTGGTTTCAGAGCCTGTTAGGTTATCCCAGATCCTGGCTCCATCAACGAACTTTTGGTCATGGATTCCAATCGTGTCCCTAAGATGTTCAGGGAGAATTGCTGCTACAAGCCCTCTGGATGCAATGCATGAAGACAGGAAAGCAGGTAGAGCAATCTGAGATGACTTGCGGACACCAATGCCTCCTAGTCTGACTGGAAATATATATATATATATATATATATATATATATATATATTATCTCTCAGTCCACAACAGGATTCGAACCTGCACACACTATCAAAGTACACAGTAGTTTCGCCACTCAGGCAGATCCCAGGGATTAGGGTGAGTGGCGAAACTACTGTGTACTTTGATACAGTGTACGGGTTCGAATCCTGCCTTGAACTGAAAGATAATGTTTGATAAAATTTTGGCCGTTTGCGAATTCTGAAACATGTGTGTGTGTATATGTGTGTGTGTGTTTGTAGCCATATATTGAGACTTTGTGTATACACAGATGCACACACTGTGCGTCATGGACTACGAATTCCACATCGTGGACAACGCCTTCCTGGTACACCGGCCAGGCATTAAGAAACACAAGAAAGATCAAGTCAGAGACAAACTCATTCAGCAACAAACCGCATTCATCAAGAGACATATTTTACCTGAGTACAAGAAACTTTATGGAAATATAACAAAATGTACCATGTAACGCTAATAATAATAATAATAATAATAATAATAATAATAATAATTTTTGTAAAGTTAAGGTATGTAAGGGGACTTGAGACTTCTTTTTATAATTTTAGATTTTATTGAGGACAGAAAGTCAAGCAGTTTTACATTAGATCACGACAGTCAGCTAGAATATTCTCCTCTTAACTTGCTACACCGTCTTAGTTATCAACTTTGGTTCAGTTCCTCTCATCAAGAGTCTCACGTTCATCAAGAGTCTCACGTTCACCAAGAGTCTTTCAGGCTCATCAAGAGTCACACGTTCATCAAGAGTCTCACGTTCATCAAGAGTCTCACGTTCATCAAGAGTCTTTCACGCTCATCAAGAGTCTTTCACGCTCATCCAGAGTCTTTCACGCTCATCAAGAGTCTTTCACGCTCATCCAGAGTCTTTCACGCTCATCAAGAGTCTTTCACGCTCATCAAGAGTCTCACGTTCATCAAGAGTCTTTCACGCTCATCAAGAGTCTTTCACGCTCATCAAGAGTCTTTCACGCTCATCAAGAGTCTCACGTTCATCAAGAGTCTCACGTTCACCAAGAGTCTTTCAGGCTCATCAAGAGTCACACGTTCATCAAGAGTCTCACGTTCATCAAGAGTCTCACGTTCATCAAGAGTCTCACGTCATCAAGAGTCTTTCACGCTCATCAAGAGTCTTTCACGCTCATCCAGAGTCTTTCACGCTCATCAAGAGTCTTTCACGCTCATCCAGAGTCTTTCACGCTCATCAAGAGTCTCACGTTCATCAAGAGTCTTTCACGCTCATCAAGAGTCTTTCACGCTCATCAAGAGTCTTTCACGCTCATCAAGAGTCTCACGTTCATCAAGAGTCTCACGTTCACCAAGAGTCTTTCAGGCTCATCAAGAGTCACACGTTCATCAAGAGTCTTTCACGTTCATCAAGAGTCTCACGTTCATCAAGAGTCTTTCACGCTCATCAAGAGTCTCACGTTCATCAAGAGTCTCACGTTCACCAAGAGTCTTTCAGGCTCATCAAGAGTCACACGTTCATCAAGAGTCTCACGTTCATCAAGAGTCTCACGTTCATCAAGAGTCTTTCACGCTCATCAAGTCTTTCACGCTCATCAAGAGTCTTTCACGCTCATCAAGAGTCTTTCACGCTCATCAAGAGTCTCACGTTCATCAAGAGTCTTTCACGTTCATCAAGAGTCTTTCACGTTCATCAAGAGTCTTTCACGTTCATCAAGAGTCTTTCACGTTCATCAAGAGTCTTTCACGTTCATCAAGAGTCTTTCACGTTCATCAAGAGTCTTTCACGTTCATCAAGAGTCTTTCACGTTCATCAAGAGTCTTTCACCTGCATCAAGAGTCTTTCACGTTCATCAAGAGTCTTTCACGTTCATCAAGAGTCTTTCACCTGCATCAAGAGTCTTTCACGTTCATCAAGAGTCTTTCACCTGCATCAAGAGTCTTTCACCTGCATCAAGAGTCTTTCACGTTCATCAAGAGTCTTTCACGTTCATCAAGAGTCTTTCACCTTCATCAAGAGTCTTTCACCTGCATCAATAGTCTTTCACGTTCATCAAGAGTCTTTCACGTTCATCAAGAGTCTTTCACGTTCATCAAGAGTCACGTTCATCAAGAGTCTTTCACGTTCATCAAGAGTCTTTCACGTTCATCAAGAGTCTTTCACGTTCATCAAGAGTCTTTCACGTTCATCAAGAGTCTTTCACCTTCATCAAGAGTCTTTCACCTTCATCAAGAGTCTTTCACGTTCATCAAGAGTCTTTCACGTTCATCAAGAGTCTTTCACCTGCATCAAGAGTCTTTCACGTTCATCAAGAGTCTTTCACCTGCATCAAGAGTCTTTCACCTGCATCAAGAGTCTTTCACCTGCATCAAGACTCATGAAGGACTAGTCAACCTCAATTTTCTAAAATATTTATATTTATATAACTGAGTTTATATAGTCCAGACAACATTGTCATCATTGGCACTATTTACCTTGTTTTGAAAGTTCTCATTATCCACCTCATTATACTGGTTGATGTGAATTTTGTCTTACTGTGCGCCAGCCAGCGTGCTGAGTGCACTGGTGCTCCCAGCCAGCGTGCTGAGTGCACTGGTACTCCCAGTCAGCGTGCTGAGTGCACTGGTACTCCCAGTCAGCGTGCTGAGTGCACTGGTGCTCCCAGTCAGCGTGCTGAGTGCACTGGTACTCCCAGTCAGCGTGCTGAGTGGACTGGTGCTCCCAGCCAGCGTGCTGAGTGCACTGGTGCTCCCAGTCAGCGTGCTGAGTGCACTGGTACTCCCAGTCAGCGTGCTGAGTGCACTGGTGCTCCCAGTCAGCGTGCTGAGTGCACTGGTACTCCCAGTCAGCGTGCTGAGTGCACTGGTACTCCCAGTCAGCGTGCTGAGTGCACTGGTGCTCCCAGCCAGCGTGCTGAGTGCACTGGTGCTCCCAGCCAGCGTGCTGAGTGCACTGGTGCTCCCAGCCAGCGTGCTGAGTGCACTGGTGCTCCCAGCCAGCGTGCTGAGTGCACTTGTGCTCCCAGCCAGCGTGCTGAGTGCACTGGTGCTCCCAGCCAGCGTGCTGAGTGCACTGGTGCTCCCAGCCAGCGTGCTGAGTGCACTTGTGCTCCCAGCCAGCGTGCTGAGTGCACTGGTGCTCCCAGTCAGCGTGCTGAGTGCACTGGTGCTCCCAGCCAGCGTGCTGAGTGCACTGGTGCTCCCAGCCAGCGTGCTGAGTGCACTTGTGCTCCAGCTAGCGTGCTGAGTGCACTGGTGCTCCCAGCCAGCGTGCTGAGTGCACTGGTGCTCCCAGCCAGCGTGCTGAGTGCACTTGTGCTCCCAGCCAGCGTGATGAGTGCACTGGTGCTCCCAGCCAGCGTGCTGAGTGCACTGGTGCTCCCAGCCAGCGTGCTGAGTGCACTTGTGCTCCCAGCCAGCGTGCTGAGTGCACTGGTGCTCCCAGCCAGCGTGCTGAGTGCACTGGTACTCCCAGTCAGCGTGTTCAGTGCACTGGTACTCCCAGTCAGCGTGTTCAGTGCACTGGTACTCCCAGTCAGCGTGTTCAGTGCACTGGTACTCCCAGTCAGCGTGTTCAGTGCACTGGTACTCCCAGTCAGTGTGTTCAGTGCACTGGTACTCCCAGTCAGCGTGTTCAGTGCACTGGACTCCCAGTCAGCGTGTTCAGTGCACTGGTCTCCCAGTCAGCGTGTTCAGTGCACTGGTACTCCCAGCAGCGTGTTCAGTGCACTGGTACTCCCAGTCAGCGTGTTCAGTGCACTGGTACTCCCAGTCAGCGTGTTCAGTGCACTGGTACTCCCAGTCAGCGTGTTCAGTGCACTGGTACTCCCAGTCAGCGTGTTCAGTGCACTGGTACTCCCAGTCAGGGCGTCACGTTCCAGTGCAACTGGTACTCCCAGTCAGCGTGTTCAGTGCACTGGTACTCCCAGTCAGCGTGTTCAGTGCACTGGTACTCCAGTCAGCGTGTCAGTGCACTGGTACTCCCAGTCAGCGTGTTCAGTGCACTGGTACTCCCAGTCAGCGTGTTCAGTGCACTGGTACTCCCAGTCAGCGTGTTCAGTGCACTGGTACTCCCAGTCAGCGTGTTCAGTGCACTGGTACTCCCAGTCAGCGTGTTCAGTGCACTGGTACTCCCAGTCAGCGTGTTCAGTGCACTGGTACTCCCAGTCAGCGTGTTCAGTGCCTGGTCGCACGTGTCAGTGCTGTACTCCAGTCAGCGTGTTCAGTGCACTGGTACTCCCAGTCAGCGTGTTCAGTGCACTGGTACTCCCAGTCAGCGTGTTCAGTGCACTGGTACTCCCAGTCAGCGTGTTCAGTGCACTGGTACTCCCAGTCAGCGTGTTCAGTGCACTGGTACTCCCAGTGCGAGTGTGTTCGGGTCAGCACTGGTACTCCCAGGCAGCGTGTTCAGTGCACTGGTACTCCCAGTCAGCGTGTTCAGTGCACTGGTACTCCCAGTCAGCGTGTTCAGTGCACTGGTACTCCCAGTCAGCGTGTTCAGTGCACTGGTACTCCCAGTCAGCGTGTTCAGTGCACTGGTACTCCCAGTCAGGTGTTCAGTGCACTGGTACTCTCCAGTCAGGTGTTCAGTGCACTGGTACTCCCAGTCAGCGTGTTCAGTGCACTGGTACTCCCAGTCACGTGTCAGTGCTACTCAGTTCAGTGCACTGGTACTCCCAGTCAGGTGTTCAGTGCACTGGTACTCCCAGTCAGGTGTTCAGTGCACTGGTACTCCCAGTCAGGTGTTCAGTGCACTGGTACTCCCAGTCAGTGTGTTCAGTGCACTGGTACTCCCAGTCAGTGTGTTCAGTGCACTGGTACTCCCAGTCAGTGTGTTCAGTGCACTGGTACTCACAGCAGTGTTCAGTGCACTGCTACTCCAGCAACTTTCAGTGCACTGGTACATCCAGTCACTTTCAGTCACATACTCCCAGCAGTCAGCAGTGCACTTATCACCATCAGGTGTTCAGTGCACGGTACTCCATCACTGCATGCATTTCATCACTTTCAGCACTCCTATCACTGTTCATGCACTGTACCCAGCAGCTGTTCATCACTACTCCCAGTCAGCTTCAGTCACTATACTCCCAGTCAGTTTTCCAGTCACTGGTATCCTCAGTCATCTGCTTCAGTGCACTTACTCCCATCATTTCCATCACTGGCTACTCCCAGTCAGCATATTTTCAGTGCACTGTACTCCATCACATGTTCATGCACTGGTACTCACATTATCACATGATCCATCATCGTCACAGCAACACTATCCATACACCATCTACATCACAGCCACTATCACTATACTACATCTACATCCAGCATACTATCACTATCACATACACATCTACATCACAGCACACTATCACATACACATCTACATCACAGCTAACACTATCACATACACCATCTACATCACAGCAACACTATCACATACACCATCTACATCACAGCATACATATCACTATCCACATCATCTGCATCACAGCAAACATACTATCCATACATCATCATCACAGCACACTATCATCACATCTACATCACAGCTACACTATCACTATCACATACACCATCTACATCACAGCTACACTATCACTATCACATACATCATCTACATCACAGCTACACTATCACATACACCATTTACATCACAGCAACACTTTCACTATCACATACACCATCTACGTCACAGCAACACTATCACATACACATCTACATCCACAGCTAACACTATCACTATCACATACACCATCTACATCACAGCACTACACTATCACATACACCATCTACATCACAGCACACTATCACTACATACACCATCTACATCACAGCTACACTATCACATACACCATCTACATCACAGCAACACTATCACTATCACATACACATCTACATCACAGCATACACTATCACATACACCATCTACATCACAGCAACACTATCACATACACCATCTACATCACAGCAACACTATCACATACACCATCTACATCACAGCTACACTATCACATACATCATCTACATCACAGCTACACTATCACTATCACATACACCATCTACATCACAGCAACACTATCACATACACCATCTACATCACAGCAACACTATCACATACACCATCTACATCACAGCAACACTATCACATACACCATCTACATCACAGCAACACTATCACTATCACATACACCATCTACTTCACTAAGTATCTTGAGCGAGGATGGTTCACTAATCTGTAGTTCTGTAGCGAAGATAGTTCACTGTCTAACTCACATTGTCGTTCAATGTCCAGTTCACGCTGTCCGGTCCAGACTGTCATTCACTGTCCGGTCCAGACTGTCATTCACTGTCCAGTCCAGACTGTCATTCACTCCGAGGTCACCGTTGGACTTGCGGCAACTGTGACGTCAGGCAAAGAGATTGATTTTATTCCCATAATTTCAGAAGAAAGAAAACACACTAATAATTTTTGCCTTTTTCAATCAACATACGTCTCTGGTATTTACTTTAAAATGGGAATTTAAAGTTATATGAAATATGTCAGAAAATGAACATGTAACTACCCACAGCAAAATTAGACTTACCATTACTACCGTCATACACTTGTGACGTCTAGCTGACACACACAGGATAGCGGACACATGAAAAGCTGGCGGACTCATACATTGAAGCTGACAAACATACAGGCTAGATGGCACATACATAAATGACACACATACAAGCAAGCTAACACATACAGGCAAACTGACACGCATACAAGCTAGCTGACACACATACAAGCAAGCTGACACGCATACAAGCTAGCTGACACACATACAGGCAAGCTGACACGCATACAAGCTAGCTGACACACATACAAGCAAGCTGACACGCATACAAGCTAGCTGACACACATACAGGCAAGCTGACACGCATACAAGCTAGCTGACACACTTACAGGCAAGCTGACACGCATACAAGCTAGCTGACACACATACAAGCAAGCTGACACGCATACAAGCTAGCTGACACACTTACAGGCAAGCTGACACGCATACAAGCTAGCTGACACACATACAGGCAAGCTGACACGCATACAAGCTAGCTGACACACTTACAGGCAAGCTGACACGCATACAAGCTAGCTGACACACTTACAGGCAAGCTGATACATTTATTAACACCTTGGATGTTACAAGGAGGAGGCTGGAGACAGTAAAGATATAATCTTTAAGATAAATGTTTTTGTGTCAATAATGAAGAATAGGCAACGAAGAAACTAGAAGATATCATGGAAGTGTAAAGGGTATGGCTGAGAGAGCTGAAGAGGGTTGGTTGAGATAACTGGGTCATTTAGAAAGGATAGAACAAGGTAATTTGACCAAGTGAGCATATTCTGAGTTGGTCTGAAGTGAACTTCCCAGAAAAAAGTTAGTGAACTAGATTTTGAGAGTTAAGAGGTTGAGTATTCAGCAGGTATGTGTGAAAATGTTAGACTGAACTGAATAAACACAAGTGGTTTGTGACATTTTACGTCCTTACATAGTGTGAGTTTGAAGGGTCATGGTCAGCTCATATTTTGTAGCGCCCTCAGCCAATTTTTCTTGTCTTTCCCCCTCCCCCACCTCATTTTTAATATAAAGATTTTTAACTAAAAATACAAAGAGGAGGTTGAATATAACAAGTTGATAAGTAAGACACGTGTGCAACAGTCAGGTATCTTTATTCCGAAACGTTTCGCCTACACAATAGGCTTCTTCAGTCAAGTCCAGAGGAGGCAGCGGAAGCACTGAAGATGTAGAGACGATGTAATCAGTCCATCACTCTCGAGTAGTTTTGAGGTGATCAGTCCCTCGTTAAAATTTCGGACCCTGCAGCTGAAATTTTTTGGATTATTTCATCCGGATCTAAATTCTTAGAGATATATGTGTTCACTTGCTAAATTTTTAACCCATCTAAGTACCTTGAGCCAGTGGGACGTCAGCATGGTCATTAAGCAAGACTGTAAAGGCTACAGTGAACGCTCTGCAAGACTGAGTGACAATGATACATTTCGGTGAATCATTTGAATTATGATGGCTGGCCACTTGTGTCAGGACAACTAGGGAGAATATTATGGTACATATGTTAACGTGTTTTGTTCACATTCACATCACTCGCCCACTAAAGTCTTTCCACAGGGCAGAGAAATCACCCTCAGTGATGACCTGAACCGCCACTTGATAGTTCATGTGCAGGAATCATATTTGCTGCTCTCACAACTAGCTTACAAGTTGCTTTGATTCTGATATTGCTAAGTTCACACTTCACCAGCACTTCCTCTCTCATAAACCACTGATAAAGTTCCCACTCGTCACCAAGGAAGAAAAGTGTCCTACACTTTTCAGTATAGTGAAGATCCTCAATGTATGATTATGTGTTTTTCCATGTAAAAATATAAATATCAACTTTGTCACTTGCTACAAGTAGAGTGTATATAAGATTTCACTTATTAAAAGTATTGTATTTCTTAAAACACTTCCTGATAATAAATGTATCCTCTTCAATCATTCTCTTTTAGTTACACGCATTTACACATGTTCTTCAATCGAATAACACGGAACAAATGTTCTTGTGCCCAAAGAGCGTGTTGTACTGAGATATAACTTCTTCCATGCTGAGTGCACACTCCACCCAGCCACTCTGAAGAAGCTCATCCTGCTGATAGCCAGGACTGGACACTATATCCTGCTGATAGCCAGGACTGGACACTATCTCCTGCTGATAGCCAGGACTGGACACTATCTCCTGCTGATAGCCAGGACTGGACACTATCTCCTGCTGATAGCCAGGACTGGACACCACCTCTTGCTGGTGGACAGGACTGGACACCACCTCTTGCTGGTGGACAGGACTGGACACCACCTCTTGCTGGTGGCCAGGAGGACGCACCATGAAAGCGGTGTCCAGTACGTGAAGTTGGTAGTCGCTGAGACAAAGCGCATACATCTGACCAAACATAATCACAAATAAAACACTGAGATTGTTGAAGAAATAAGTTAGTATAATGTGAACACTGTCGCTGTGGTCAAAAATACTCCTGCAGTGAATATAAACCAGACCAGTGTTGGCAGCGGAAAGTTTTTAACTAAAAATAAAATCTATAGACATATATCATTACATCAATATCTTTGTTGCAGTAGGCCCAGTGTAACCTGTTGCAGTAGGCCTACTGTAACCTGTTGCAGTAGGCCTACTGTAATATGTTGCAGTAGGCCTACTGTAACCTGTTGCAGCAGGCCTACTGTAACCTGTTGCAGTAGGTCTACTGTAATCTGTTGCAGTAGGCCTACTGTAATCTGTTGCAGTAGGCCTACTGTAACATGTTACAGTAGGCCTACTGTAACCAGGTGTTGCACATGGATCTTATTCATAAGAAATAAGACACTTTATATAGGGAAGAATCCATATTAGTGTCTGAAACACATGAACAAAAAGACTATAATGTAAGAACTTATTCTAAGTTACAGTTTATAGGCTCAGTCTCTTTCATTAATAGTTTAAGACAGTCACTATATAAACACTAATAATTTTCACATAGCTGTAGCATATTTTTCAATAACTTTCAGATATAAACACAGTTTGTTTAAGAATGAGCTCACAGGAATGTAAAAAAAAAGAATTCAGATCCTCTATTAGAAGCTAAGGAAATATCTAAGCTCAGTACACTATACAAAGTATATATATTCAAGTATGATGTAGCAGTGGAACTTCAGCTCTTTCTAGGCTTTTGTTCTAATTATCACAGTTGCAATTTTCTGAGCAGCTTCGCCTCTCTAAACATCTGGATCTCTCCAAACAAATCAATAAGATAACTAATACCGAGTCTTGTTTACCTACACTCCTTATACACTCAGTATATTATATACCCTAGCACCTGCCACCTTCCTTATACACTCAGTATATTATATACCCTAGCACCTGCCACCTTCCTTATACACTCAGTATATTATATACCCTAGCACCTGCCACCTTCCTTATACACTCAGTATATTATATACCCTAGCACCTGCCACCTTCCTTATACACTCAGTATATTATATACCCTAGCACCTGCCACCTTCCTTATACACTCAGTATATTATATACCCTAGCACCTGCCACCTTCCTTATACACTCAGTATATTATATACCCTAGCACCTGCCACCTTCCTTATACACTCAGTATATTATATACCCTAGCACCTGCCACCTTCCTTATACACTCAGTATATTATATACCCTAGCACCTGCCACCTTCCTTATACACTCAGTATATTATATACCCTAGCACCTGCCACCTTCCTTATACACTCAGTATATTATATACCCTAGCACCTCCACCTTCCTTATACACTCAGTATATTATATACCCTAGCACCTGCCACCTTGCTTATACACTCAGTATATTATATACCCTAGCACCTGCCACCTTCCTTATACACTCAGTATATTATATACCCTAGCACCTGCCACCTTCCTTATACACTCAGTATATTATATACCCTAGCACATGCCACCTTGCTTATACACTCAGTATATTATATACCCTAGCACATGCCACCTTGCTTATACACTCAGTATATTATATACCCTAGCACCTGCCACCTTCCTTATACACTCAGTATATTATATACCCTAGCACCTGCCACCTTCCTTATACACTCAGTATACTTTATACCCTAGCACCTGCCACCTTGCTTATACACTCAGTATATTATATACCCTTATATTATATACCCTAGCACATGCCACCTTGCTTATACACTCAGTATATTATATACCCTAGCACCTGCCACCTTCCTTATACACTCAGTATATTATATACCCTAGCACCTGCCACCTTCCTTATACACTCAGTATATTATATACCCTAGCACCTGCCACCTTCCTTATACACTCAGTATATTATATACCCTAGCACCTGCCACCTTCCTTATACACTCAGTATATTATATACCCTAGCACCTGCCACCTTGCTTTACAGTCTACCAACATCAAACTCAACACCCAGTATACCTACCTTCATCCTACCTCACTATTTACCTTCATCCTACCTCACTATCTACCTTCATCCTACCTCACTATCTACCTTCATCCTACCTCACTATTTACCTTCATCCTACCTCACTATCTACCGTCATCCTACCTCACTATTTACCTTCATCCTACCTCACTATCTACCTTCATCCTACCTCACTATCTACCTTCATCCTACCTCACTATCTACCGTCATCCTACCTCACTATCTACCTTCATCCTACCTCACTAATTACCTTCATCCTACCTCACTAACTACCTTCATTCTACCTCACTAACTACCTTCATTCTACCTCACTATCTACCTTCATCCTACCTCACTATCTACCTTCATCCTACCTCACTATCTACCTTCATCCTACCTCAATATCTACCTTCATCCTACCTCCTTATCTACCTTCATCCTACCTCACTATCTACCTTCATCCTACCTCACTATCTACCTTCATCCTACCTCACTATCTACCTTCATCCTACCTCACTATCTACCTTCATCCTACCTCACTATCTACCTTCATCCTACCTCACTATCTACCTTCATCCTACCTCACTATCTACCTTCATCCTACCTCAATATCTACCTTCATCCTACCTCCTTATCTACCTTCATCCTACCTCACTATCTACCTTCATCCTACCTCACTATCTACCTTCATCCTACCTCACTATCTACCTTCATCCTACCTCACTAACTACCTTCATCCTACCTCACTATCTACCTTCATCCTACCTCACTATCTACCTCACTAACTACCTTCATCTTACCTCACTAACTACCTTCATCCTACCTCAATAACTACCTTCATTCTTCCTCACTAACTACCTTCATTCTACCTCACTATCTACCTTCATCCTACCTCACTATCTACCTTCATCCTACCTCCTTATCTACCTTCATCCTACCTCACTTTCTACCTTCATTCTACCTCACTATCTACCTTCATCCTACCTCACTATCTACCTTCATCCTACCTCACTATCTACCTTCATCCTACCTCACTATCTACCTTCATTCTACCTCACTTTCTTCCTTCATTCTACCTCACTTTCTACCTTCATTCTACCTCACTTTCTTCCTTCATTCTACCTCACTATCTACCTTCATCCTACCTCACTATCTACCTTCATCCTACCTCACTATCTACCTTCATTCTACCTCACTTTCTACCTTCATTCTACCTCACTATCTACCTTCATCCTACCTCACTATCTACCTTCATTCTACCTCACTTTCTACCTCACTTTCTACCTTCATTCTACCTCACTATCTACCTTCATCCTACCTCACTATCTACCTTCATCCTACCTCACTATCTACCTTCATCCTACCTCCCTTCATTCTACCTCACTATCTACCTTCATCCTACCTCACTATCTATCTTCATCCTACATCACTATCTACCTTCATTCTACCTCACTTTCTACCTTCATTCTACCTCACTTTCTACCTTCACTGTGTATGATGGTGAGTGAGTGTGAAAATGGTGGACCCACCTGTATCATCCTATCTTTCTTGCCCTCCCAGTATAGACGTTCATCATACAGGGGCTCAGCGTTGGTACCCACGTACACGGGCTCCCACGTGCTGTACACGGAACCTATCTCAACCACTTGAATCACTGACAAATCTGTGTTTCCGGGATGATTAATCCATTGCTGTAGAGAAAACAACGGCCTGTACACACTTAAAATATATCTTAACAGTATTAGGGGTTACTTTTAAGTACATTACTTATATTTATACTTTTAAAATAAAGTCGTTAATAAAGAAGCACTTTAAGATAGTTATGATGAAGTAACTATTGTAGCTCAACTACATTGTAATTCAATTACATTGTAACTCAACTACATTGTAACTTAACTCCATGTAAATCAGACAAATATATGCAAATATATTGCGTGGTTGAAAACGTTCAGAAAGTGGCGTTATGTAATGCACAAGAAAAATGATATGTTACCACGAGTTAAGACATTATGAGGATATACCTGTGAGAAATTATTAGTATGAAAGGTTGAAGACGAGGGGATGTACAAGGGGTGAGCTTCCCCACTGAGAACCAGGTGTCTGAGCTCATTCTTGGTGGACGGTAAACTACTGTTATTCTTTATCTCATAACTTGGAAGAACATACACTCGAGGCTTCGTGGTACTCGACGAGTCTTCCATCTCCATCATCTTGAAGAAGCCTGAAGAACAAGTTACTGTCACCGGTCCCCACCACCATCTTACTCCAATGTCTTTATAAAACTATATTTGCATTCCTGAATGTATATACATATATTTTTTTTTGTACTGAGAAATTCACAACGAGTCAATGAAAAGAAATTTTAAGAAGTGAAGGTGAAACAAACCTGGTAGTCACTAGAGTACAAGACTGAATGAGTACATGTATATGTTCAGAAGTGAAGGTGGAACAAACCTGGTAGTCACTAGAGTACAAGACTGAATGAGTACATGTATGTGTTCAGAAGTGAAGGTGGAACAAACCTGGTAGTCACTAGAGTACAAGACTGAATGAGTACATGTTGTATGCAAAATATATGTTTATACATGTAATATGAAAACTGATAATGTGAAATGAATTACTATAAATGTATTATGGAAAATCTATGTTTGAATCTATATATAAGAATATTTAATGAGAGAATATTTGTATACATATTCAAGTATCAACAGAATGCAAAGAATATATATAAATTAACTATTCTTCCTTCCTTCTCTTCTCTCTCTCTCTCTCTCTCTCTCTCTCTCTCTCTCTCTCTCTCTCTCTCTCTCTCTCTCTCTCATTAACTCACCTGGTATAAAGTTGATGGAGGGATAGAGTTCAATGTCTGAAGGGAGAACAAAGTAAGTTTTGGCAGCCAGTCTGGCGGTGTTCCTGGCCACGTTGACAGGGTACAAGAGTCCATGTTGGTGACGGTAAGTGCTCACTGAGCTCAGCTTCACCTGCTGAGAACACTCACTCTTCCTGGTCAGCACTTCCTCCGCCGGCGGTACCTGCACCACAAAGTCACAATGCATTAAGTAATATTAGGAGAGTTTGTTTGTTCTCTTCATAACATTGAGAAGAAACTATACATAATAAAATACTTAGTTTAGATTTTGCCCCGAGTTTAGTGAACAGCGTCACATAACATGTGAATCAACATAGCGTCATGTAGACTCAACATTACACCATACATGGTTGACATGTGACTGGCCGTATCAGCTCTATCCCATATTGCATGTTATTGCCATTCAGTGTTGCATATTATATCGCAGTCAGTATAATACTGACATGATGCAACTGAAGCCTAATATAGTAGAGGTAGTTACTTCTACTACGTGTAGACGTAACTACTTCTTCTACTTGTAGCAGTAGAGGTAACTACCTCAGTCATCATAACCTCTAGTGGTACCAACGATAATAACCTCTAGTGGTAACAACAATAATAACCTCTAGTGGTAACAACGATAATAACCTCTAGTGGTACCAACGATAATAACCTCTAGTGGTAACAACAATAATAACCTCTAGTGGTACCAACGATAATAACCTCTAGTGGTAACAACAATAATAACCTCTAGTGGTAACAACGATAATAACCTCTAGTGGTAACAACAATAATAACCTCTAGTGGTAACAACAATAATAACCTCTAGTGGTACCAACGATAATAACCTCTAGTGGTACCAACGATAATAACCTCTAGTGGTAACAACAATAATAACCTCTAGTGGTAACAACAATAATAACCTCTAGTGGTAACAACAATAATAACCTCTAGTGGTACCAACGATAATAACCTCTAGTGGTAACAACGATAATAACCTCTAGTGGTAACAACAATAATAACCTCTAGTGGTAACAACAATAATAACCTCTAGTGGTACCAACAATAATAACCTCTAGTGGTAACAACAATAATAACCTCTAGTGGTAACAACAATAATAACCTCTAGTGGTACCAACAATAATAACCTCTAGTGGTACCAACGATAATAACCTCTAGTGGTAACAACGATAATAACCTCTAGTAGTAACAACAATAATAACCTCTAGTGGTACCAACGATAATAACCTCTAGTGGTAACAACAATAATAACCTCTAGTGGTAACAACAATAATAACCTCTAGTGGTAACAACAATAATAACCTCTAGTGGTACCAACGATAATAACCTCTAGTGGTAACAACAATAATAACCTCTAGTGGTAACAACAATAATAACCTCTAGTGGTAACAACAATAATAACCTCTAGTGGTACCAACGATAATAACCTCTAGTGGTAACAACAATAATAACCTCTAGTGGTAACAACAATAATAACCTCTAGTGGTAACAACAATAATAACCTCTAGTGGTACCAACGATAATAACCTCTAGTGGTAACAACAATAATAACCTCTAGTGGTAACAACAATAATAACCTCTAGTGGTAACAACAATAATGGTAATTATAGTAATGGGGTGGTGGTAGTGGTTGTAGTGGTAATGGTGGTGCTGGTAGTGGTGGTTGTGGTAGTGATGGTAGTGGGGGTGGTAGTCGTGGTGGTACTGGTGGTGGTAGTGGTGGTTGTGGTGGTAGTGGTGGTGGTGGTAGTGGTGGTGGTGGTAGTGGTGGTGGCAGTGCTGGTGGTGGTGATAGTGCTGGTAGTGATGGTGGCAGTGCTGGTAGTAGTAGTGGTAGTGCTTGTAGCGATGGTGGTAGTGCTGGTAGCGATGGTGGTAGTGCTGGTAGCGATGGTGGTAGTGCTGGTAGCGATGGTGGTAGTGCTGGTAGCGATGGTGGTAGTGCTGGTAGCGATGGTGGTAGTGCTGGTAGCGATGGTGGTAGTGCTGGTAGTGATGGTGGTAATGCTGGTTGCGGTGGTGGTAGTGCTGGTAGCGATAGTGGTAGTGTTGGTAGCGATGGTGGTAGTGAGAGTGAACAATTGACAGTTGCTTCACCATTTCTTCCACTCTCACCAGTTTTTACATCACCTCTGTATTTGACTGAATAAGATACTGAAGATTTCAACAATAGAGTTATCCACGAATATGGTGACAGTGTCAGGGAACAGTAACAATGACTGCAACTTACCTCTGGTGTATGATAGACGTCAAAAATCATGTGAAATGTGACATGATTTTTTATGTCGTCTGATATACAGTCTCTGAGGTACATGATGGTGTCGACAGCGTTCTCAAAGTCTGTGCCCGGGGCGTAGACGGCAGCACTGACAGGTCCCTGCAATAATAACACTAGGCTGTGGGTTGCAGACTCAAGAGAGCCTGCGACATAAGCCCAGAGAACAGTACTAGACTATCATTCATCTATTGCATTGTTAAAATAGATAATCATCAAACTGATGAATAACATTATACTGAAGAAAGATTTTGGTATTATTATATTCAAGACGAAGCTCTAAACGTTTCAATTTCATACAATCCTAAGGGAATTAAAGGTAACCAGGTTTGATCTAAGGTAAGGATGGATATCTGGGGACACCAGGCCAGTCCTTGTATGAATGCATTGCTCTGATGAGATAATGATCTGGTTTAAGTCTCAAGAATTTTAAGACATAAACGAAGGCACTCCGACGCCGGAAACAATGAATTTCATAAGAATTTAAGAAGTTTTGCAATAAATTTTGTGAAAGTTGTTAGACGGTGGCTAATATGGAACATTTGTGTGATAATACCAAGTGTTATCTGGTCTAAGTTTCAAAGTTTAATGGTGTAGACTTCAAGGTCACAGTTATGTGCTAATACCAAGTGTTATCTGGTGTAGGTTTCAAGGTTTGATGGAACATTTGCGTGCTAATACCTACTGTTATCTGGACCAGCTACTACGCTTCTATAAAACCACAAAGTCCGAAATTGAGGAGCCTTTGAGAGACGAGGAGGTGCTTGCTGCATTTAAGAGCACTAAATCTTCTGCCCCCAGGCCTGACATTAAAACATACCAGATATTAAACGCAATCCCCATCAGGGTCCTGTGTAAGATTAATCTGTGGATGGCCCCGGGATCGTTGCTGGAACCCTTTCGCACAAATAGGACGGTCTTCATACCTAAGCTGCCAACCCTTCTGATAATAAAGACTGAAGACCAGTCACCGTGTCTTTAGTCTTGGTACAGCTATTCTGTAAGATCCTGGTAGCCAGAAATATCGACAAAAGGTAGCCGTCAGTAACGACAGGAGACAGAAAGCATTCGATCCTCTAGTTGGGTGCGTTGAAAACCTGGTGATATTGGATGAGCTCCATGCGCTCGACCATGCTACGTACTTGGCATTCCTCGTCATAAAGGCTTTCGATAGTGTGCTGCATGACACTATTAGCTGATGCATATCGAGGAAAGGCCTTCCAGTGCCAGTCAAGACATTAATAATGTGTGGCGATAGTGGAGCCTCGACTGTCCTGTGCAGCATCCAGGAAGGTTATTAAACACCTTCCCATCCAGTCTATTTCTCCGGGAGATGAAGGCCCCTCAGACTAGGCAGGTGTAATTCTAGAGATGCCCTGGATGATGTTGCCACACTAGTTACTCGGACCTGACTAAAGACAGAAGAAGAAGATCCTTTCTTTAATTCTTCTTTTTCACCTTGTGATCGATGAGGCGATCACTAAGATCAAGGAATTGTGAGTACGAGTTGAGTCGGACAGTGATAAAGTATTCCTATTGAGGTAACCTGATGATCTTGTTCTGCTAGCGAAAACCCTTGATAGTCTCCAGATAGTTATTGTTGTCATATATATCAGCCTGGTATGGGGAAGTCTTGAAGTCAACCCAAGAAACTGCCGACCAGTTAACCTTAAGGTTGATGAGCACAGAAAGACATGGTATGTCCGGAGTACTATTCCTCGTTAATGATGTGCCTATTAACACTATGGGTCCCTGTGACGAGTACAAGTAGTTAGGGGTTCTTGTCGGACTCGAGGACGGTCTCCGCAGCATCACGAAGGCCCCTCCCAATAAATCTGCAGTACTACCTGATGTCAAAACTCACCCACCGTCTCGTCCTCGGGTGGGTGGGTGTTTAAGATGTAGTTGGGGAGATTAGATACAGATGTATCAGAGTGTTCACAAATGGCTTCATCTGCCACATGATATCCGAAGTTTGAACTTTCATGCGTAATTTACGGAAGGTGAATTGGATTTACCCGACTTTGTCTCCGCAATGCGCATCCAAAAACTAAACCTGTTAATCTCATTGTTTACCTCTGTGGATGATGCGGTAAGGGTGTCAACCTAAGAACCCGTAATTCAAAGAAAGATTGTATGTTCGTTCCGGACCTGCAAAGATCGTTAGTTCCAAGGTATTTATAAGAGTGAGCGCTTCCTGACATGATATCAAACTCTTCATAACACTTGTTTGTGATGGAAGTGACCTCATGTCAGTGTGAAATGATCATCTGTTCACCTTTTCGTGTTCTCTGACACCAGTTTCTTAAGTTGATGAGGTTATGTTCTGTCTTTAGTCAGGTCCGAGTAACTAGTGTGGCAACATCATCCAGGGCATCTCTAGAATTACACCTGCCTAGTCTGAGGGGCCTTCATCTCCCGGAGAAATAGACTGGATGGGAAGGTGTTTAATAACCTTCCTGGATGCTGCACAGGACACCCTGGAGCGTGCCTAGGAGTACCTTGGTGAGGCGGTCACATGGCACTCGCTAGGGGCCACCTACCAGTGATTTTATTGTTATAATTATTATTATTATTATTATTATTATTATTATCCATTGTACAGTTATGGTGGCCCAGTCTTGCTGGTGTGAGCAGTACTGGGCCCGGGTCAGGCCTCCACCCTCACCACTGGGACTATTTTAATTGTAATTAAACAAACTAGCCACTAACACCATACCTATTCCTTTTCCGCTATTGGTTATTGTTAATTTTTATGATAGACGAATTTTATATATGTAGCCCAGGGCGGCCACCCCAACCCTGTGGTATCGTATCCCCCCTCACCCGACCACCCACCCCCGGTGGTATACCTGGAATATACTTGGAGAGGGTTCGGGGGTCAACGCCCCCGCGGCTCGGTCTGAGACCAGGCCTTTATTTCTATTCCCTCAGCAGTAAAGGATACAAAAAATACATTATGAAGTACAGTGAGGTACAGTGTGAAGCACAGTGAGGTACAGTGTGAAGTACAGTGAGGTACAGTGTGAAGTACAGTGAGGTACAGTGTAAGGTACAGAGAGGTACAGTGAAGTACAAACCTGCCAGCGAGCGGTGAGAGGTACCAGGTTGTCAAGGAAGGTGTAGTCAGCATGGGTAGTGTAGGTAATGGTGTTGTTACAAGGGAAGGTGTAAGCAGCAGGCAGGTAGTTCTCCAGCACCCAGTAATGTCCACGCTGGTAACTGCTAGGTCGTACTGCGGAGTTGGCACACTCTCTGATGTCACTATACATCTTCTTCAACACGGTAACCTCCTCCACTGTGTCGTTCATAGTCAGTACCATCGCTGGAGAATGTTCACTGCACATTCTCCTACATGAGACGTTAGTCTATAAATATACATTGTTGTAGGAAGCATTTATAGGAGAAAGCGAAGAAGAAGAAAAGGCAGGAGAATAAAGAGGAATGAGTCGTGCAAGGAAGGAGAATGAGGCTGAAGAGAAAAATGATGAAGGATAACAAAAACAATGTTAGAAGGAAGAGAATGAATAAGAAAGAGGTAGAGAAGGCGAGAGAATTATTAAGATAAACTGGAGGAGAAATATTATGAATGTAAGAAGAAAGAAACATATTACGAAGAGCTGATAAATAAATTGAAGAAGGATACAATGGAAGAATGAAGAATGAAAGTCACCTGACACTGAAGAATGTTACTGATTATTTATGAAGAGCTATAACACACTTTTACATTAACAATATACAATACTGGGATGGAGACTTGTATACTGGAGCCAGAGGAGAGGTGCAGCAGTTGAAGACATCATCACAAGTTTGCGGGAACCCACTAGTGGCAGTAGATCATATCCAACAGTAAGACCAGAGGCCAGTAATACAGATGTAGATATCCAGGCATCTTGGTACAGAGGATATCTTCTACAACTCATACTAACCTCTGGTTCAACTCCAGGATCATGACCTGCTTCCACTAGTGGGACCCGTCCACTGTTAATGATGTCTTCAACTGCTGCACCTCTCATCTGGCCCCAGTAGACCTTATATCAAGGCTGAGGGACTGAAAACCTGTCAAAGCTAAAGGACAACACCTGTCAAAGCTAAGAGACAACACCTGTCAAGGCTAAGTGAATGAATTTCTTCATTATGGCTGAGGGACTGAACACCTCACAATAACCTCTCCACATCTTCCACTGTTTCTAATATGCAATCTCTGTATTGGATGAAAAAGTTGAGGTTGAGGAAACATCTTACCAATAAAGATACCCAGAAGTTGTGTTTTATTCATCAATAAAGACACCCAGAAGTTGTGTTTTATTCATCAATAATGATACCCAGGAGTTGTGTCTTATTCATCAATAAAGACACCCAGGAGTTGCACAAGTGTCTTATTCATCAAGAAGCTGGAGGTACAATAGCCATCAAATGTACTATATGTATACTTACTGGAACAATAGCCATCAAATGTACTATATGTATACTTACTGGAACAATAGCCATCAAATGTACTATATGTATACTTACTGGAACAATAGCCATCAAATGTACTATATGTATACTTACTGGAACAATAGCCATCAAATGTACTATATGTATACTTACTGGAACAATAGCCATCACATGCACTATAAGTATACTTACTGGAACAATAGCCATCACATGCACTATAAGTATACTTACTGGAACAATAGCCATCACATGCACTATAAGTATACTTACTGGAACAATAGCCATCACATGCACTATAAGTATACTACTGGAACAACATCACATGGCACTATAAGTATACTTACTGAGAACAATAGCCACACACACTGTAAGTAACTAACTGTGACATATAGCACACACCTTATAACGGTCATTAGTCCCACTGGAACAATGTTCCATCACACACTGTAACAACGTTCATTAACAATTTAAGAAAGTGTCATTGGTTCACCTAAGGTACAACTCACATTAGGCACACACCGTATACGCAGACTACATTCAACCCCGGTAAGTAAAGTACATGGATCACCTAGGTCAGAACAACCATACTCACATGTATGACTACTGAACACCAGTCAGTCATCAGACATGACACATCAGTATACTTACATGGTCAGCATAGACTACAGGGAACTATACAGTATACAGACTAGGAACTCACCAGGTCAGTATACAGACTACATGGAACACTAGGTCAGTATACAGTTACATGGAACTCACCAGTCAATACAGACTACATGAACTCACCAGGTCAGTATACAGACTACATGAATCAACGTAGTATACTTACATGAAACCCCAGGTCAGTACAGACTCATGGAACTCACCAGGTCATATAAGACTACATGAACTACCAGGTCAGTATACAGACTACATGGAACTCACTAGGTCAGTATCAGATTACATGGAACTCACCAGGTCAGTATACAGACTCATAGAACTTCACTGGGTAAGTATACAGACTACAAGAACTCACTAGGTCAGTATACAGATTACATGGAACTTCACCAGGTCAGTATACAGACTACATGGAACTCACCAGTCAGTATACAGACTTACATGGAACTCAACAGGTCAGTATACAGATTACATGAAACTCTCCAGGTCAGTATACAGATTACATGAAACTCTACAGGTCAGTATACAGACTACATGGAACTCACCAGGTCAGTATACAGACTACATGAAACTCACCAGGTCAGTATACAGATTACATGGAACTCAACAGGTCAGTATACAGATTACATGAAACTCTCCAGGTCAGTATACAGACTACATGGAACTCACCAGGTCAGTATACAGACTACATGGAACTCACCAGGTCAGTATACAGATACATGGAACTACTAGGTCAGTATACAGACTACATGGAACTCACCAGGTCAGTATACAGACTACATGAACTCACTAGGTCAGTATACAGACTACATGGAACTCACTAGGTCAGTATACAGATTACATGGAACTCACCAGGTCAGATAGACTACATAGAACTCACTAGGTCAGTATACAGACTACAAGGAACTCAACTAGGTCAGTATACAGATTACATGGAACTCACCAGGTCAGTATCAGACTACATGAAATACTCAGGTCAGTATACAGACTACATGGAACTCACAGGTCAGTATACAGATTACATGGAACTCACCAGGTCAGTATACAGATTACATGGAACTCATCCATGATCAGTATACAGACTACATGGAACTCACCAGTCAGTATACAGATACATGAACTCACCAGGTCAGTATACAGACTACATGGAACTCACAGGTCAGTATACAGATACTTATGGAACTACCAGGTCAGATACAGACTACATGGAACTCACTAGGTCAGATAGCAGACTCATGGAACTCACCAGGTCAGTATACAGACTACATGGAACTCACAGGTCAGTATACAGATACATGGAACTCACCAGGTCATATACAGACTACATGGAACTCATAGGTCGATACAGACTACATGGAACTCACTAGGTCAGTATACAGATTACATGGAACTCACCAGGTCAGTATAGACTCATGGAACTCACAGGTCAGTATACAGACTACATGGAACTCAACAGGTCAGATACAGATTACTGAAACTCTCAGGTCAGTATACAGATTACATGAACTTCCAGGTAGGGTCACGGTAACAGACTACATGGAACTCACCAGGTCAGTATACAGACTACATGGAACTCACCAGGTCAGTATACAGACTACATGGAACCAACAGGTCAGTATACAGATTACATGAACTCACCAGGTCAGTATACAGACTACATGGAACTCACCAGGTCAGTATACAGATTACATGGAACTCACCAGGTCAGTATACAGACTACATGGAACTCACTAGGTCAGTATACAGATTACATGGAACTCACCAGGTCAGTATACAGACTACATGAACTCACCAGGTCAGTATACAGACTACATGGAACTCACCAGGTCAGTATACAGACTACATGGAACTCACCAGGTCAGTAAAAGACTACATGGAACTCACTAGGTCAGTATACAGATTACATGGAACTCACCAGGTCAGTATACAGACTACATGGAACTCACCAGGTCAGTATACAGACTACATGGAACTCAACAGGTCAGTATACAGATTACATGAAACTCTCCAGGTCAGTATACAGACTACATGGAACTCACCAGGTCAGTATACAGACTACATGGAACTCACCAGGTCAGTATACAGACTACATGGAACTCACTAGGTCAGTATACAGACTACATGGAACTCACAGGTCAGTATACAGATTACATGGAACTCACAGGTCAGTATACAGACTACATGGAACTCACCAGGTCAGTATACAGACTACATGGAACTCACCAGGTCAGTATACAGACTACATGGAACTCACCAGGTCAGTATACAGACTACATGGAACTCACTAGTTCAGTATACAGATTACATGGAACTCACCAGGTCAGTATACAGACTACATGGAACTCACTAGGTCAGTATACAGATTACATGGAACTCACCAGGTCAGTATACAGACTACAAGGAACTCACTAGGTCAGTATACAGACTACATGGAACTCACCAGGTCAGTATACAGACTACATGGAACTCACCAGGTCAGTATACAGACTACATGGAACTCACCAGGTCAGTATACAGACTACATGTAACTCACTAGGTCAGTATACAGACTACATGGAACTCACTAGGTCAGTATACAGATTACATGGAACTCACCAGGTCAGTATAGACTACATGGAACGCACCAGGTCAGTATACAGACTACATGGAACTCAACAGGTCAGTATACAGATTACATGAAACTCTCCAGGTCAGTATACAGATTACATGAAACTCTCCAGGTCAGTATACAGACTACATGGAACTCACAAGGTCAGTATACAGACTACATGGAACTCACCAGGTCAGTATACAGAGTACATGGAACTCACCAGGTCAGTATACAGACTACATGGAACTCACTAGGTCAGTATACAGATTACATGGAACTCACCAGGTCAGTATACAGACTACATGGAACTCACTAGGTCAGTATACAGACTACATGGATCTCACCAGGTCAGTATACAGACTACATGGAACTCACCAGGTCAGTATACAGACTACATGGAACTCACCAGGTCAGTATACAGACTACATGGAACTCACCAGGTCAGTATACAGACTACATGGAACTCACCAGGTCAGTATACAGACTACATGGAACTCACCAGGTCAGTATACAGACTACATGGAGCTCACCAGGTCAGTATACAGACTACATGGAACTCACCAGGTCAGTATACAGATTACATGGAACTCACCAGGTCAGTATACAGACTACATGGAACTCACCAGGTCAGTATACAGACTACATGGAACTCACCAGGTCAGTATACAGACTACATGGAACTCACCAGGTCAGTATACAGACTACATGGAACTCACCAGGTCAGTATACAGACTACATGGAACTCACCAGGTCAGTATACAGACTACATGGAACTCACCAGGTCAGTATACAGACTACATGGAACTCACCAGGTCAGTATATAGACTACATGGAACTCACCAGGTCAGTATACAGACTGTCAAATGAAATATTTACTCACTGTGTTTTCGCATGTTCGTTGATGAGTGTCACGGAGCTGTCATGAGTGTCATGGAGCTGTTATGAATGACACTGAGTTGTCATAAGTGTCATGTATACCTGACATGCGTGTCAGTGAGCCCTGACATGCGTGTCAATAAGCTCTATCTCACTTAAGATTTCCGAGCAGAGTTCCTGACTCTGAGGCAGCATTATCATTACACTGTTGACTGTTGTAGCATCAACACAGCTGCTTCACTGTTGTAGCAAAT
>WNWK01001809.1:137218-139718 GCA_009830355.1 Cherax destructor
TTCCCTAGACTATTCCACTTCCTGACTACTCTGTGGCTGAAGAAATGCTTCCTAACATCCCTTTGACTCATCTGAGTCTTCAGCTTCCAGTTGTGTCCCCTTGTTTTTGTGTTCCCTCTCTGGAACATCCTGTCACTGTCTGCCTTGTCTATTCCCCGCAGTATTTTGTATGTCGTTATCATGTCTCCTCTGACCCTTCTTTCCTCCAGTGTTGTTAGTCCTATTTCCCTCAGCCTTTCTTCATAGGACAGACCCCTGAGTTGTGGAACTAACCTTGTCGCAAACCTTTGCACTTTCTCTAGTTTCTTTATGTGCTTGACCAGGTGTGGGTTCCAGACTGGTGCTGCATATTCTAGTATGGGCCTGACGTACACGGTGTACAGTGTCTTGAACGAGTCCTTGTTAAGGTAACGGAACGCTAATCTTAGGTTTGCCAGTCGCCCATATGCTGCCGCAGTTATCTGGTTGATGTGTTGTGCCTCCGGAGACGTGCTTGGCGTTATACTCACCCCAAGGTCTTTCTCATTTTCCGAGGTTTGTAGCCTTTGTCCGCCTAGCCTGTACTCTGTCAGCGGTCTTCTTTGCCCTTCTCCGATCTTCATGACTTTGCATTTGGTGGGATTGAACTCGAGAAGCCATTTGCTAGACCAGATGTCCAGCTTGTCCAGGTCTGTTTAAAGTCCTGCTTGGTCCTCTTCCGATGTGATTCTCCTCATTAATTTCACATCATCTGCGAACAGAGACACTTCTGAGTCTATCCCATCTGTCACGTCATTTACATATACCAAGAATAACACTGGTCCTAGGACTGAACGCCGCTCGTCACAGGTGCCCACTGTGATACCTCATCACGCACCATGACCCGTTGTTGCCTCCCTGTGAGGTATTCCCTGATCCATTCCAGTGCCCTTCCTGTTATATGTGCTTGTTCTTCCAGCTTCTTTACTAATCTCATGTGAGGAACTGTGTCGAAGGCCTTCCTGCAGTCCAGGAAAATGCAATCAACCCACCCTTCTCTCTCTTGCCTTACCTCTGTTACTTTATCATAGAACTCTAGGAGGTTTGTTACACAGGATTTGCCTTCCCGGAATCCGTGCTGCCTGGTGTTTATTATCCTGTTCAGCTCGAGGTGCTCCACCATTCTTTTCCTGATGATTTTCTCCAGGACTTTGCACACTATACATGTAAGTGATACCGGTCTATAGTTTAGTGCCTCTTTTCTGTCTCCTTTTTTAAAGATGGGGACTACGTTGGCCTTCTTCCATACCTCAGGTAACTGCCCATTTTCAAGGGATGTGTTGAATATTATGGTAAGTGGCACACTCAGTACCTCAGCTCCTTCCCGAAGAACCCACGGGGAGATGTTGTCCGGACCCATCGCCTTTGAGGTATCAAGGTCACTGAGTAACTGCTTCACCTCCTCCTCAGTTGTGTGTATGCCCTCTAGCGCTTGATACATCCCTTGTTGGTGGCGCACCCCATCCTGTCTACCCAGCTGCCTTGCTTCCTCCACTGTGAATACTTCCTTAAACCTCAAGTTGAGCTCCTCACATACCTCTTGATCGTTACCTGTGAGTTCCCCATCTTCTCTACTCAGCCTTATCACCTGGTCTTTAACTGTTGTCTTCCTTCTGATGTGACTGTACATCAGTTTTGGGTCGGACTTAACTTTCGATGCTATGTCATTTTCGTACTGTTTCTGGGCTTCCCTCCGTACCTGTGCATACTCGTTTCTAGCTCTTCTACTAATCTCTTTGTTTACTTGGGTTCTTTGCCTTCTGTACCTTTTCCATTCTCTGACACTCTTGGTCTTTGCCTCCCTGCACCTTTGGGTAAACCAGGGGCTCTTTCTGGCCTTCCCATTTAATCTTTTTCCTCTGGGTATAAACCGTTCCTCTGCCTCCTTGCACTTTGCCCCTACGTATTCCATCATTTCACTTATTGTCTGTCCGTCCATTTCCCTTTCCCACTGAACCTCCTGCAGGAAATTCCTCATGCCTGTGTAGTTCCCTCTTTTAAAATCTGGTTTGTCTCTTTCTGTACTGTTTTCCCTCTCCACCTGTAGCTCTACAATGTACTCAAAGCTCAGCACCATATGGTCACTGGCTCCCAGGGGGCTCTCATGTGTTATGTCTTCAATATCTGAGCTGTTCAGGGTGAATACAAGGTCCAGTCTTGCTGGTTCATCTTCTCCTCTCACTCTGGTCGTGTCCCTGACATGTTGGTGCATCAGGTTTTCCAGTACCGCGTCCATCATCTTGTCTCTCCAAGTTTCTGGACCCCCACGTGGTTCTTGGTTCTCCCAGTCGATCTCCCTGTGGTTGAAATCGCCCATGACCAGTAGCTTCGCTCTGCTCATGTGCGCTTTTCTTGCCACCTCCGCCAGAGTGTCTACCATCACTCTGTTGTTCTCATCATATTCCTCACCTGGCCTCCTGCAGTTCTTTGGTGGGTTATACATCACTGCAATGATTATCTTGTGCTCCCCAGACTGGATGGT
>WNWK01001809.1:142218-162218 GCA_009830355.1 Cherax destructor
AGACAGTGCCTGCACTCCTGAAGGATGGTGGTGGTGGGAAGTACAGTGCCTGCACTCTGAAGGATGGGGGGTGGTGGGAAGACAGTGCCTGCACTCTGAAGGATGGGTGGTGGTGGGAAGACAGTGCCTGCACTCTGAAGGATGGGTGATGGTGGGAAGACAGTTGCCTGCACTCTGAAGGATGGTGGTGGTGGGAAGACAGTGCCTGCACTCTGAAGGATGGGTGGTGGTGGGAAGACAGTGCCTGCACTCTGAAGGATGGGTGGTGGTGGGAAGACAGTGCCTGCACTCTGAAGGATGGGTGGTGGTGGGAAGCACAGTGCCTGCACTCTGAAGGATGGGTGGTGGTGGGAAGACAGTGCCTGCACTCTGAAGGATGGTGGTGGTGGGAAGCACAGTGCTCTGCACTCTGAAGGATGGGTGGTGGTGGGAAGACAGTGCCTGCACTCTGAAGGATGGGTGGTGGTGGAAGGACAGTGCCTGCACTCTGAAGGATGGTGGTGGTGGGAAGGACAGTGCCTGCACTCTGAAGGATGGGTGGTGGTGGAGACAGTGCCTGCACTCTGAAGGATGGGTGTGGTGGGAAGGACAGTGCCTGCACTCTGAAGGATGGGTGGTGGTGGGAAGGACAGTGCCTGCACTCTGCCGAAGGATGGGTGGTGGTGGGAAGGACAGTGCCTGCACTCACATGAAGGATGGGTGGTGGTGGGAAGACAGTGCCTGCACTCTGAAGGATGGGTGGTGGTGGGAAGGACAGTGCCGCACTCTGAAGGATGGGTGGTGGTGGGAAGGACAGTGCCTGCACTCTGATAGGATGGGTGGTGGTGGGAAGACAGTGCCTGACTCTGAAGGATGGGTGGTGGTGGGAAGGACAGTGCCTGCACTCTGAAGGATGGGTGGTGGTGGGAAGGACAGTGCCTGCACTCTGACACTCTGAAGGATGGGTGGTGGTGGAGACATGCCTGCACTCTGAAGGATGGGTGGTGGTGGGAAGCACAGTGCCTGCACTCTGAAGGATGGTGGTGGTGGAAGACAGTGCCTGCACTCTGAAGGATGGTGGTGGTGGGAAGGACAGTGCCTGCACTCTGCTGAAGGATGGGTGGTGGTGGAAGGACAGTGCCTGCACTCTGAAGGATGGTGGTGGTGGGAAGGACAGTCCTGCACTCTGATAGGATGGGTGATGGTGGAAGGACAGTGCCTGCACTCTGACACTCTGAAGGATGGGTGTGGTGGGAAGGACAGTCTGCACTCTGCACTCTGAAGGATGGGTGATGGTGGGAAGACAGTGCCTGCACTCGCCCTGAAGGATGGGTGTGGTGGGAAGGACAGTGCCTGCACTCTGAGAGGATGGGTGAGGGTGGGGGAAGTGTGCACTCTGCACTCTGAAGGATGGGTGGTGGTGGGAAGGACAGTGCCTGCCTCTGACACTCTGAAGGATGGGTGGTGGTGGGAAGGACAGTGCCTGACCGACTCTGAAGGATGGGTGGTGGTGGGAAGGACAGTGCACCTGACACCTGAAGATGGGTGGTGGTGGAAGGACAGTGCCTGCACTCTGACATCTGAGATGGGTGGTGGTGGGAAGGACAGTGCCTGCACTCTGAGAAGGATGGGTGGTGGTGGGAAGGACAGTGCCTGCACTCTGAAGGATGGTGTGGTGGGAAGACAGTGCCTGCCTCTGACACTCTGAAGGATGGTGGTGGTGGGAAGGACAGTGCCTGCACTCTGACACTCTGAAGGATGGGTGGTGGTGGAAGTACAGTGCCTGCACTCTGAGGATGGGTGGTGGTGGGAAGGACAGCTGCATCTGACACTCTGAAGGATGGGTGGTGGTGGGAAGGACAGTGCCTGCACTCTGAAGGATGGGTGGTGGTGGGAAGGACAGTGCCTGCACTCTGACACTCTGAAGGATGGGTGATGGTGGGAAGGACAGTGCCTGCACTCTGACACTCTGAAGGATGGGTGGTGGTGGGAAGGACAGTGCCTGCACTCTGACACTCTGAAGGATGGGTGATGGTGGGAAGGACAGTGCCTGCACTCTGACACTCTGAAGGATGGGTGGTGGTGGGAAGGACAGTGCCTGCACTCTGACACTCTGAAGGATGGGTGGTGGTGGGAAGGACAGTGCCTGCACTCTGACACTCTGAAGGATGGGTGGTGGTGGGAAGCAAGACAGCAACTGAGTGAAAATAAATAATATTTTTGGAGCATCCTACAATGGAGACAGAATATTAATTGATCTGTAGATATCGATCCTCTTCAGCAGATATATATATATATATATGCTAGGTCAGGCTGAGACAACAGGTGCTAGGTCAGGCTGAGACAACAGGTGCTAGGTCAGGCTGAGGCAACAGTTGCTAGGTCAGGCTGAGACAACAGGTGCTAGGTCAGGCTGAGACAACAGGTGCTAGGTCAGGCTGAGACAACAGTTGCTAGGTCAGGCTGAGACAACAGTTGCTAGGTGAGACTATGTTTGTGGGGTCGCGGTGTGTATGTCATCACAGTATATATGTACTGATGTCAGAGTAATCTCATTATTTGTCTCCGTAATGTAATTAATGATTTAATTATTGAATTATCGTAATATTATACTTTAGGTATTTGATGTTGAATGAACTTTCTCACGTTATGGCAAAAACTGATCAGTTATAAGGGAACTAAGGAATGGCTACCTTTTGAGTACTTAAATAGAATTACTTCTTAATTATATAAAAATTAATTTTACTTCGTGTTTCAGGTAGTGATATAGAACAAGATTTTATACTTGTTAAAATTTGGCTGTAATGAGTGTGGAGATGCGAGGCGACTAGTAAGGTGCTACCTCCCTCATAACAGTATTCTGGATCCTACCATACATGGACCAGGCGTGCTACCTCCCTCATAACAGTATTCTGGCTCCTACCATACATGGACCAGGCGTGCTACCTCCTCATAACAGTATTCTGGCTCCTCCATACATGGACCAGGCGTGCTACCTCTCATAACAGTATTCTGCCTCCTACCATACATGGACCAGGCGTGCTACCTCCCTCATAACAGTATTCTGCCTCCTACCATACATGGACCAGGCGTGCTACCTCCCTCATAACAGTATTCTGGCTCCTACCATACATGGACCAGGCGTGCTACCTCCCTCATAACAGTATTCTGTCTCCTACCATACATGGACCAGGCGTGCTACCTCTCTCATAACAGTATTGTGCCTCCTACCATACATGGACCAGGCGTGCTACCTCCCTCATAACAGTATTCTGGCTCCTACCATACATGTACAAGGCGTGCTACCTCCCTCATAACAGTATTCTGTCTCCTACCTACATGGACCAGGCGTGCTGCCTCCTCATAACAATTGTGCCCCTACCATCATGGACAGGCGTGCTACCTCCCTCATAACAGTATTCTGGCTCCTACCATACATGGACCAGGCGTGCTACCTCCCTCATAACAGTATTCTGCCTCCTACCATACATGGACCAGGCGTGCTGCCTCCCTCATAACAGTATTGTGCCTCCTACCATACATGGACCAGGCGTGCTGCCTCCTCATAACAGTATTGTGCCTCCTACCATACATGGACCAGGCGTGCTGCCTCCCTCATAACAGTATGCTGCCTCCTACCATACATGGACCAGGCGTGCTACCTCTCTCATAACAGTATTGTGCCTCCTACCATACATGGACCAGGCGTGCTACCTCTCTCATAACAGTATTGTGCCTCCTACCATACATGGACCAGGCGTGCTACCTCTCTCATAACAGTATTGTGCCTCCTACCATACATGGGCCAGGCGTGCTGCCTCCCTCATAACAGTATTGTGCCTCCTACCATACATGGACCAGGCGTGCTGCCTCCCTCATAACAGTATTGTGCCTCCTACCATACATGGACCAGGCGTGCTGCCTCCCTCATAACAGTATTGTGCCTCCTACCATACATGGACCAGGCGTGCTACCTCCCTCATAACAGTATTCTGCCTCCTACCATACATGGACCAGGCGTGCTGCCTCCCTCATAACAGTATTTTGCCTCCTACCATACATGGACCAGGCGTGCTGCCTCCCTCATAACAGTATGCTGCCTCCTACCATACATGGACCAGGCGTGCTGCCTCCCTCATAACAATAATCTGCCTCCTACCATACATGGACCAGGCGTGCTGCCTCCCTCATAACAGTATTCTGGCTCCTACCATACATGGACCAGGCGTGCTACCTCTCTCATAACAGTATTGTGCCTCCTACCTATATGGACCAGGCGTGCTGCCTCCTCATAACAGTATCCTGCCTCCAACAATACATGGACCAGGCGTGCTACCTCCTCATAACAGTATTCTGGCTCCTACCATACATGGACCAGGCGTGCTACCTCTCTCATAACAGTATTGTGCCTCCTACCATACATGGACCAAGCGTGCTGCCTCCCTCATAACAGTATTGTGCCTCCTACCATACATGGACCAGGCGTGCTGCCTCCCTCATAACAGTATCCTGCCTCCAACAATACATGGACCAGGCGTGCTGCCTCCCTCATAACAGTATTGTGCCTCCTACCATACATGGACCAGGCGTGCCTCCTCATAACAGCATTGCCTCTACCATACATGGACCAGGCGTGCTACCTCCCTCATAACAGTATTCTGCCTCCTACCATACATGGACCAGGCGTGCTGCCTCCTCATAACAGTATTTGCCTCCTACCATACATGGACCAGGCGTGCTGCCTCCTCTAACAGTATTCTGCCTCTACATACATGGACCAGGCGTGCTGCCTCCCTCATAACAGTATTGTGCCTCCTACCATACATGGACCAGGCGTGCTGCCTCCCTCATAACAGTTTTGTGCCTCCTACCATACATGGACCAGGCGTGCTACCTCTCTCATAACAGTATTGTGCCTCCTACCATACATGGACCAGGCGTGCTGCCTCCTCATAACATTATTCTGCCTCCTACAATACATGGACCAGGCGTGCTACCTCCCTCATAACAGTATTGTGCCTCTAATACATGGACCAGGCGTGCTACCTCCTCATAACAGTATTGTGCCTCTATAATACATGGACCAGGCGTGCTACTCCTCATAACAGTATTGTGCCTCCTACCATACATGGACAGGCGTGCTACCTCCCTCATAACAGTATTGTGCCTCCTACCATACATGGACCAGGCGTGTTGCCTCCCTCATAACAGTATTGTGCCTCCTACCATACATGGACCAGGCGTGTTGCCTCCCTCATAATAGTATCGTGCCTCCTACCATACATGGACCAGGCGTGCTACCTCCTCATAACAGTATTGTGCCTCCTACCATACATGGACCAGGCGTGTTGCCTCCCTCATAATAGTATCGTGCCTCCTACCATACATGGACAAGGCGTGCTACCTCCCTCATAACAGTATTGTGCCTCCTACCATACATGGACCAGGCGTGTTGCCTCCCTCATAATAGTATCGTGCCTCCTACCATACATGGACCAGGCGTGCTACCTCCCTCATAACAGTATCCATCCTTCGCTCTTCCTGGTCCATAGCCAGGAAGAGCGAGGGGTGACAATGTGGCACTTGCCGTCTTTGCCCCTTGATGATAGGTAAGATTATTGCACTTGACGCTATGTTGCATGCAAAGAGTATGTAATCTTTATTCGGAGCATGTTAAGCACACCCACATAGGCTCCCCTCCAACCAGCGAACCATCGTTAAGGGTTTGGCGATGGGGCCCCATCATCAAATAAACGACTCGGTTCAGACAATTAAAATGCGAGTTTAACAATGACAAAGGTGACGTGGATACCACTCGCAGTTTGTCATTGGAATTCCTGCATAGAGCTGGTTGTGGAAAGTTGTCTGTCTTTTGGCTGCTGTTTAGCCTTGACAACCGTGGCGTGCACTAAATACTACTCTTTTGTATATAGTGTAAATAATTGTAAAGCCCTTTTGTAATATTGGTGAAGGAAAAGACAAAAGTCTGATATTAATCTAACTGCTTGGTGAAGGAAATACAAATTCAAAAGCATCTTCTACTGTGTTTCTTTGCTCCAAGCTCCCTTTTACACTCAGGATAACAGGCCATTGAACCTGAGGTTGTAATACGCTACCATTGTTAACGTCTCAAACAATAATTGCATCACACATGAGTGTCGGCTGACACTCAACGTTTTGTGTCAGCTGAGAGCTCGGTGCTCTCAGCTGACACAAAATTACCAAATGAGAGTTTAGATTGCTGCCTCTGGTGCTCAGGAATTCCCTGTTGATTTTAACTTACTCTGAACCCATGAATAAAATCCGGCCATTGGAACTGAAAACCTATGTTTACAGTTTAAAACTTTTTCATTTAAAACTTCCAGCATTATCAGAGTGAGATCCTTTTTTGGAAGGAGTTCAAAATGCGCTGCGGGGGAGCGCATTCTTCAGCGCAGAGCCTCCATCAACTTCAAGTTTCCTCGTTGCTTTAACAATTTATTTGCATATAATTTACATGTCCGCCATTACTAGATAACCGTCTACGATAGTGATCCATATAGAAAGTAGACTCTTTTAAATACCCTGGTGGACCATACCAGGACCATCCAGGGCATCCTGGACCATACCAGGACCATCCAGGGCATGTTGGACCATACCAGGACCATCCAGTGCATGCTGGACCATACCAGGACCATGCAGGCCATGGTCGACCATAGCAGGACCATCCAGGGCATCGTCGACCATACCAGGACCATCCAAGGCATGCTGGACCATACCAGGACCATCCAGTGCATGGTCGACCACACCAGGACCATCCAGGGCATCCTGGACCATACCAGGACCATCCAGGGCATGTTGGACCATAGCAGGACCATCCAGTGCATGCTGGACCATACCAGGACCATGCAGGGCATGGTCGACCATAGCAGGACCATCCAGGGCATCGTCGACCATACCAGGACCATCCAAGGCATGCTGGACCATACCAGGACCATCCAGTGCATGCTGGACCATACCAGAACCATTCAGAGCATGGTCGACCACACCAGGACCATCCAGGGCATCCTGGACCATACCAGGACCATCCAGGGCATGTTGGACCATAGCAGGACCATCCAGTGCATGCTGGACCATACGAGGACCATGCAGGGCATGGTCGACCATAGCAGGACCATCCAGGGCATCGTCGACCATACCAGGACCATCCAAGGCATGCTGGACCATACCAGGACCATCCAGTGCATGCTGGACCATACCAGGACCATCCAGGGCATGGTCGACCATAGCAGGACCATCCAAAGCATGCTGGACCATAGCAGGACCATCTAAAGCATGGTCGACCATACCAGGAACATCCAGGGCGTGGTCGACCATAACAAGACCATCCATGGCATGGTCGACCATACCAGGACCATCCATGGCATGGTCGACCATACCAAGACCATCCAGGGCATGGTCGACCACATCAGGGGGACCATCCATGGCATGCTAAACCATACCAGGACCATCCAGGGTTGATGGACAATACCAGGACCATCCAGGGTTGATGGACAATACCAGGACCATCCATGGCATGGTGGACCATACCAGGGGAACCATCCATGGCATGGTGGACCATACCAGGAGAATTCAGGGCATGATGGACCATACCAGGAGGACCATCCATGGCATGGTGGACCATACCAGGAGGACCATCCAGGGCATGCTGAACCATGCCAGGAGGACCATCCAGGGCATGATGGACCATACCAGGAGGACCATCCAGGGCATGATGGACCATACCAGGAGGACCATCCATGGCATGATGGACCATACCAGGAGGACCATCCATGACATGATGGACCATACCAGGAGCACCATCCATGGCATGATGAACCATACCAGGAGGACCATCCAGGGCATGATGGACCATACCAGGAGAATCATCCAGGGCATGATGGACCATACCAGTAGGACCATCCAGGGCATGATGGATACCAGGACCATCCATGGCATGATGGACCATACCAGGAGGACCATCCATGGCATGATGGACCATACCAGGAGGACCATCCATGGCATGTTGGACCACACCAGGACCATCCATGGCATGATGGACCATACCATGGATGGTCCAACACAGCACTGTAAACACAATACTGTGTAAACACAACACTGTAAACACTATGTAAACACAACACTGTGTAAACACAACACTGTGTAAACACAACACTGTAAACACTATGTAAACACAACACTGTGTAAACACAACACTGTAAACACAACACTGTAAACACAACACTGTGTAAACACAACATTGTAAACACAATACTGTGTAAACACAACACTGTAAACACAACATTGTAAACACAATACTGTGTAAACACAATACTGTGTAAACACAACACTGTAAACACAACACTGTGTAAACACAACACTGTAAACACAATACTGTGTAAACACAACACTGTAAACACAACACTGTGTAAACACAACACTGTAAACACAATACTGTGTAAACACAACACTGTAAACACAAATGCAAGTTTTTTTACAGCGTGGTCACGCTGGTGGGAGATGCATCTGTAAAAACTTGCATTTGTGGTCACAGTTGTGGCCTGTGCTAACCTTCCTTTGGTGCATAAATATACCTAGTTGGATGAATCTTATTGTAGCCAGCTGGCCCAGTGGCTAACACTCTGGTCTGGAGTTTTACGACTCTCTCACCGCGAGTTCAATCCCCACCAGTACCCTGGTTTACATTCTTCTCTCCCTATCTGCCTCACTCTTCAACAAGTCTTCTCCTCTGACTTCCTTCGCCTCTTCCCTTTATTCTTCATCTTATTTCTCATTAATATTTTCACTTCCATTGTTTCATTCGTGACTTTGTTTGTATTGTGTTTGTTTATGTTTGAGCTTCTAATAACTTTGTGTTTGTCATAATTCCCTGTTTGTTGTAGTTGTTATTAAGAGAGAAAGAAAGTGAGGAAATTAAAACTCCCTCACTCATGTATCTCTGAGAGGGAGTCAAGACTCCCTCTCACACTTGTGTATCTCTGAGAGGGAGTCTAGTGGGAGTCAAGACTCCCTCTCACACTGGTGTATCTCTGAGAGGGAGTCTAGTGGGAGTCAAGACTCCCTCTCACACTTGTGTATCTCTGAGAGGGAGTCTAGTGGGAGTCAAGACTCCCTCTCACACTGGTGTATCTCTGAGGGAGTCTAGTGGGAGTCAAGACTCCCTCTCACACTGGTGTATCTCTGAGAGGGAGTCTAGTGGGAGTCAAGACTCCCTCTCACACTGTGTATCTCTGAGAGGGAGTCTAGTGGAGTCAAGACTCCCTCCACACTGGTGTATCTCTGAGAGGAGTCGATAAGACTCCCTCACACACTGTGTATCTCTGAGAGGGAGTCTAGTGGGAGTCAAGACTCCCTCTCACACTGGTGTATCTCTGAGAGGGAGTCTAGTGGGAGTCAAGACTCCCTCACACACTGGTGCATCTCTGAGAGGGAGTCTAGTGGGAGTCAAGACTCCCTCTCACACTGGTGCATCTCTGAGAGGAAGTCTAGTGGGAGTAAGACTCCCTCAAACACTGGTGCATCTCTGAGAGGGAGTCTAGTGGGAGTAAGACTCCCTCTCACACTGGTGCATCTCTGAGAGGGAGTCTAGTGGGAGTCAAGACTCCCCTCACACTGGTGCATCTCTGAGAGGAGTCTAGTGGGAGTCAAGACTCCCTCTACACACTGTGCATCTCTGAGAGGAGTCTAGTGGGATAAGCTCCCTCTCACACTGGTGATCTCTGAGAGAGTCTAGTGGGAGTCAAGACTCCCTCACACTGTGCATCTCTGAGAGGGAGTCTAGTGGGAGTAACGACTCCCTCACACACTGGTCATCTAGAGGAGTCTAGTGGAGTCAAGACTCCCTCTCACACTGTGCTATCTCTGAGAGGAGTCTAGTGAGTAAGACTCCTCCATGTGTATCTCTGAGAGAGTCTGGAAGACTCCTCTCACACTGGTGTCATCTCTGAGAGGGAGTCTATGTGGAGTCAAACTCTGCTGGAGTTTCTAGATCTCCCTCCACACTGAGTGTATCTCTGAGAGGAGTCTTACAGACTCCCTCTCACACTGTGTATCTCTGAGAGGGATCGCTCCTCAGTTCTCTGATGTCAAGACTCCCTCTCACACTGGTGTATCTCTGAGAGGGTCTAGTGAGGTCAAGACTCCTCTCAACTGGTGTATCTCTGAGAGGAAGTCAAGACTCCCTCTCACACTGGTGTATCTCTGAGAGGAAGTCAAGACTCCCTCTCACACTGGTGTATCTCTGAGAGGGAGTCTAGTGGGAGTCAAGACTCCCTCTCACACTGGTGTATCTCTGAGAGGGAGTCTAGTGGGAGTCAAGACTCCCTCTCACACTGTGTATCTCTGAGAGGGAGTCTAGTGGGAGTCAAGACTCCCTCACACTGGTGTATCTCTGAGGGAGTCTAGTGGGAGTCAAGACTCCCTCCACACTGTGTATCTCTGAGAGGAGTCTAGTGGGAGTCAAGACTCCCTCTCACACTGGTGTATCTCTGAGAGGGAGTCTAGTGGGAGTCAAGACTCCCTCACACACTGGTGTATCTCTGAGAGGGAGTCTAGTGGGAGTCAAGACTCCCTCACACACTGGTGTATCTCTGAGAGGGAGTCAAGACTCCCTCTCACACTGTGTATCTCTGAGAGGAGTCTAGTGGAGAAGACTCCCTCACACTGGTGTCTCTGAGAGGGAGTCTAGTGGAGTCAAGACTCCCTCTCACATGGTATCTCTGAGAGGAGTCTAGTGGAGTCAAGACTCCCTCAAACACTGGTGATCTCTGAGAGGGAGTCTAGTGGGAGTAAGACTCCCTCTCACACTGGTGCATCTCTGAGAGGGAGTCTAGTGGGAGTCAAGACTCCCTCTCACACTGGTGATCTCTGAGAGGGAGTCTAGTGGAGTCAAGACTCCCCTCACACTTGTGTATCTCTGAGAGGAGTCTAGTGGGAGTCAAGAACTCCCTCTCACACTGTGATCTCTGAGAGGAGTCTAGTGGGAGTCAAGACTCCCTCCACACTGTGATCTCTGAGAGGGAGTCTAGTGGGAGTCAAGACTCCCTCCACACTGTGATCTCTGAGAGGGAGTCTAGTGGAGTCAAGACTCCCTCCACACTTGTGTATCTCTGAGAGGGAGTCTAGTGGAGTCAAGACTCCCTCACACACTGGTGTATCTCTGAGGAGTCTGGAGTCAAGACTCCCTCTCAAACTGGTGATCTCTGAGAGGGAGTCTAGTGGGAGTCAAGACTCCTCTCACACTGGTGTATCTCTGAGAGGAAGTCAAGACTCCCTCCACACTGGTGTATCTCTGAGAGGAGTCTAGGAGTCGACTCCTCACACTGGTGTATCTCTGAGAGGGAGTCTAGTGGGAGTCAAGACTCCCTCTCACACTGGTGTATCTCTGAGAGGACTAGTCAAGACTCCCTCTCACACTGGTGTATCTCTGAGAGGAGCAGATCCTCCCACGGTATCTCTGGAGAGTCAAGACTCCCTCTCACACTGGTGTATCTCTGAGAGGAGTCTAGTGGAGTCAAGACTCCTCTCACACTAGTGTATCTCTGAGAGGGAGTCTAGTGGTCAAGACTCCCTACACACTGTGTATCTCTGAGAGGAGTCTGTAGTCAAGACTCCTCTCACACTGGTGTATCTCTGAGAGTCTAGTGGGAGTCAAGACTCAATCACACACTCGTGTATCTCTGAGAGGAGTCTAGTGGGTCAAGACTCCTCTCACACTGAGTGTATCTCTGAGAGGAGTCTAGTGGAGTCAAGACTCTCTCACACACTGTGTATCTCTGAGAGGGAGTCTAGTGGAGTCAAGACTCCCTCACACATGTCTTGTGGATGGGAGTCAGATTTCACAATGTTATCTTGTAGATAGTTTGGGAGTCACACTAATAAACTGTGTAATTTTAACACTAACAAAGCTTGTAAGTGTTTAACACTAACGAGAAGCTGTTAAGTGTTGTACCCTAGAGGAGTCGTGTAGTGTTTACACACTAACAGCTGTGTAGGAGTCAGATTAGTTACACACTAACAAAGATTGTAATGTTTTACACACTAACAAGAGCTGTGTAAGTGTTTCACACTAACGAGCTGTGTAAGTGTTTTACACTAACGAGCTGTGTAAGTGTTTCACACTAACGAAGGCTGTGTAGTGTTACACACTAACAAGCTGTGTAAGTGTTTCACTAGAAGCTGTGTAAGGTTTACAAACTAACGAGCTGTGTAGTGTTTTACACTAAGAAGCTGTGTAAGTAGTTTACACTAACAAGCTGTGTAAGTGTTTTACACACTAACAAGCTGTGTAAGTGTTTTACACCAACGAAGCTGTGTAAGTGTTTTACACACTAACAAGCTGTGTAAGTGTTTACACTAACGAGGCTGTGTAAGTGTTTTACACACTAACAAAGCTGTGTAAGTGTTTACACTAACGAAGCTGTGTAAGTGTTTACACTAACAAGCTTGTAAGTGTTTACACTAACGAAGCTGTGTAAGTGTTTTACACACTAACAAGCTGTGTAAGTGTTTTACACATAACGAAGCTGTGTAAGTGTTTACACACTAACAAAGCTGTGTAAGTGTTTACACCTAACAAGCTGTGTAAGTGTTTACACTAACGAAGCTGTGTAAGTGTTTTACCACACTAAGAAGCTGTGTAAGTGTTTACCACTAACGAAGCTGTGTAAGTGTTTTAACACTAACAAAGCTGTGTAAGTGTTTACACACTAACAAGCTGTGTAAGTGTTTTACACACTAACGAAGTGTGTAAGTGTTTTACACACTAACGAAGCTGTGTAAGTGTTTTACACATAACAAGCTGTGTAAGTGTTTTACACTAACGAGCTGTGTAAGTGTTTTACACTAACAAGCTGTGTAAGTGTTTACACTAACGAAGCTGTGTAAGTGTTTTACACTAACAAGCTGTGTAAGTGTTTACACACTAACAAGCTGTGTAAGTGTTTTAACACTAACGAAGCTGTGTAAGTGTTTTACACACTAACAAGCTGTGTAAGTGTTTACACACTAACGAAGCTGGTAAGTGTTTACACATAACAAGCTGTGTAAGTGTTTACACACTAACAAAGCTGTGTAAGTGTTTTACACTAACGAAGCTGTGTAAGTGTTTTACACATAACAAGCTGTGTAAGTGTTTTACACACTAACGAAGCTGTGTAAGTGTTTTACACACTAACAAAGCTGTGTAAGTGTTTTACACACTAACAAAGCTGTGTAAGTGTTTTACACACTAACGAAGCTGTGTAAGTGTTTTACACACTAACGAAGCTGTGTAAGTGTTTTACACACTAACAAAGCTGTGTAAGTGTTTTACACACTAACAAAGCTGTGTAAGTGTTTTACACACTAACAAAGCTGTGTAAGTGTTTCACTAACGAAGCTGTGTAAGTGTTTTACACACTAACAAAGCTGTGTAAGTGTTTTACACACTAACAAAGCTGTGTAAGTGTTTTACACACTAACGAAGCTGTGTAAGTGTTTTACACACTAACAAAGCTGTGTAAGTGTTTACACACTAACGAAGCTGTGTAAGTGTTTACACACTAACAAAGCTGTGTAAGTGTTTTCACACTAACAAAGCTGTGTAAGTGTTTTACACACTAACGAAGCTGTGTAAGTGTTTTACACACTAACGAAGCTGTGTAAGTGTTTTACACACTAACGAAGCTGTGTAAGTGTTTTACACACTAACAAAGCTGTGTAAGTGTTTTACACTAACAGAAGCTGTGTAAGTGTTTTACACACTAACAAGCTGTGTAAGTGTTTTACACAAAACAAGCTGTGTAAGTGTTTTACACTAACGAAGCTGTGTAAGTGTTTTCACACTAACGAAGCTGTGTAAGTGTTTTACACACTAACAAAGCTGTGTAAGTGTTTTACACTAACGAAGCTGTGTAAGTGTTTTACACACTAACGAAGCTGTGTAAGTGTTTACACACTAACGAAGCTGTGTAAGTGTTTTACACACTAACAAAGCTGTGTAAGTGTTTTACACACTAACGAAGCTGTGTAAGTGTTTACACACTAACGAAGCTGTGTAAGTGTTTTACACACTAACAAAGCTGTGTAAGTGTTTTACACATAACAGCTGTGTAAGTGTTTACACACTAACAAGCTGTGTAAGTGTTTACACACTAACAAGCTGTATAAGTGTTTTACACACTAACGAAGCTGTGTAAGTGTTTTACACACTAACGAAGCTGTGTAAGTGTTTTACACACTAACGAAGCTGTGTAAGTGTTTTCACACTAACGAAGCTGTGTAAGTGTTTTACACACTAACGAAGCTGTGTAAGTGTTTTACACACTAACGAAGCTGTGTAAGTGTTTTACACACTAACGAAGCTGTGTAAGTGTTTTACACACTAACGAAGCTGTGTAAGTGTTTTACACAGTAACGAAGCTGTGTAAGTGTTTTACACACTAACGAAGCTGTGTAAGTGTTTTACACAGTAACGAAGCTGTGTAAGTGTTTTACACACTAACGAAGCTGTGTAAGTGTTTTACACAGTAACGAAGCTGTGTAAGTGTTTTACACACTAACGAAGCTGTGTAAGTGTTTTACACAGTAACGAAGCTGTGTAAGTGTTTTGAACACTAACGAAGCTGTGTAAGTGTTTTACACACTAACGAAGCTGTGTAAGTGTTTACTACACAAAAGGAAGGAGTCGTACATAATATCTTAACACCAATATTTGAATTGCTGAAGTTTAATTAAATTTTCCTTAAAAATGATCTTAATAAGAATTTCATAATTAAAATGTTAATTTGCAACTCACGCTTTTAGGTTCCTCAAAAAAAAACTTTTTTCATTACACTGCACTTCAGATCTGTCCCGGAGCAACCAAAGATTAAATGTGTTAAGAGTAAGCAGGTTATTATAGTTGTATCTGAGAGTGTCCCTGGATACCATCCTGTCTGGCGCTCTCAGTCTGACTCTGTGCACATATTTGTGTCATACAGCATTTTCCGTTTTAACTATGTACAGTGTACCATGTGTGAAACAACCTTTACACTGTCACTAGTGGCTTAACAGTACCATTATTCCAGTTCTCGGTCATGGTATCTCTGTACTCAATGTGTACACTTCACTTGACATGGGAAGTTAATACTTTGTCGTTGTAAAGAGAGTAGAAAACTTAGCTACACAGATGTTGAACCAAGAGTATAAATCACTTGTATATCAGCAGATATTAAACTACGGATATTAAACCAGTGAGTGGTTCCTTGGACAGCAGTTACTTAGAACACAGCGACTCATTAACTGACACACAACTATGAGACGACACTTTTTCTCCTAACCAACAATTACTTCACCCTTCTCAAACCTGGTTCCTTATTTTGTTTCCGTTACTTCGGAGAATACCGTCTTTGAAACACATCCTCTGCGAGTATCTTCTAAGATACTTTCACCTGATCTTTGAAACATCTCTGCGAGTATCTTCTAAGATACTTTCACCTGATCTTTGAAACACATCCTCTGCGAGTATCTTCTAAGATACTTTCACCTGATCTTTGAAACACATCCTCTGCGAGTATCTTTTAAGATACTTTCACCTGATCTTTGAAACACATCCTCTGCGAGTATCTTCTAAGATACTTTCACCTGATCTTTGAAACATCCTCTGCGAGTATCTTCTAAGATACTTTCACCTGATCTTTGAAACACATCCTCTGCGAGTATCTTCTAAGATACTTTCACCTGATCTTTGAAACACATCCTCTGCGAGTATCTTCTAAGATACTTTCACCTGATCTTTGAAACACATCCTCTGCGAGTATCTTCTAAGATACTTTCACCTGATCTTTGAAACACATCCTCTGCGAGTATCTTCTTAGATACTTTCACCTGATATTTTACTCCCTCTTCAGGTTATTTAATAATTTAGTTTCTAAGATCGAATTTGTTGTTTCACTGATCTTCTCTGAGTCATTATGTATTCTGATGTGACTGTCTCTCGCTCACTGACATACATCTCTCAGCACCAGCACAGATGTGTGTAATTCTGATGTGACTGTCTCTCGCTCACTGACATACATCTCTCAGCACCAGCACAGATGTGTGTAATTCTGATGTGACTGTCTCTCGCTCACTGACATACATCTCTCAGCACCAGCACAGATGTGTAATTCTGATGTGACTGTCTCTCGCTCACTGACATACATCTCTCAGCACCAGCACAGATGTGTGTAATTCTGATGTGACTGTCTCTCGCTCACTGACATACATCTCTCAGCACCAGCACAGATGTGTGTAATTCTGATGTGACTGTCTCTCGCTCACTGACATACATCTCTCAGCACCAGCACAGATGTGTGTAATTCTGATGTGACTGTCTCTCGCTCACTGACATACATCTCTCAGCACCAGCACAGATGTGTGTATTCTGATGTGACTGTCTCTCGCTCACTGACATACATCTCTCAGCACCAGCACAGATGTGTGTATTCTGATGTGACTGTCTCTCGCTCACTGACATACATCTCTCAGCACCAGCACAGATGTGTGTAATTCTGATGTGACTGTCTCTCGCTCACTGACATACATCTCTCAGCACCAGCACAGATGTGTGTAATTCTGATGTGACTGTCTCTCGCTCACTGACATACATCTCTCAGCACCAGCACAGATGTGTGTAATTCTGATGTGACTGTCTCTCGCTCACTGACATACATCTCTCAGCACCAGCACAGATTGTGTAATTCTGATGTGACTGTCTCTCGCTCACTGACAACATCTCTCAGCACCAGCACAGATGTGTGTATTCTGATGTGACTGTCTCTCGCTCACTGACATACATCTCTCAGCACCAGCACAGATGTGTGTATTCTGATGTGACTGTCTCTCGCTCACTGACATACATCTCTCAGCACCAGCACAGATGTGTGTAATTCTGATGTGACTGTCTCTCGCTCACTGACATACATCTCTCAGCACCAGCACAGATGTGTGTAATTCTGATGTGACTGTCTCTCGCTCACTGACAACATCTCTCAGCACCAGCACAGATGTGTGTATTCTGATGTGACTGTCTCTCGCTCACTGACATACATCTCTCAGCACCAGCACAGATGTGTGTATTCTGATGTGACTGTCTCTCGCTCACTGACATACATCTCTCAGCACCAGCACAGATGTGTGTATTCTGATGTGACTGTCTCTCGCTCACTGACATACATCTCTCAGCACCAGCACAGATGTGTGTATTCTGATGTGACTGTCTCTCGCTCACTGACATACATCTCTCAGCACCAGCACAGATGTGTGTAATTCTGATGTGACTGTCTCTCGCTCACTGACATACATCTCTCAGCACCAGCACAGATGTGTGTAAACAATGGAAGTGTCAAGCAACGTCACCATAAATATTTTTTGACTGCTTCGTGCAAGATTTGCAGCTAAAATTCTTGTAGTTTCAACCTGGAAAGGCAAAAACTGTTATTGACAACTGTATATGCAAACACAATTCAACCCTTGTTTTAAAAAAAAATCAGAAGCAATTTATCTCGCTCTCTCTCTCAGGAAATAAAAGTGCAAATATGATTTAGTCTTCCGGTAATTCGCGAGTTGAATCGCAGGTTGTGGTGAGCAAACCATCTTGGTAGTAGACTTTATATGTCATCAAGACTTTGCTCACTCTCTTAAGAGGCACGTCAGTTCCTCTCTTTTCTAATAATATGATATTTTGCCCCTATAATCTACCTTGTCCATAATTACTATCGCATTTGTCTGCTGTCATAAGGTGAAGTCCAGGATCTTTTCTTAATTAAGGGTATAACTTAACAAATCTTTGAGGACAATTGTCTGACCTCTACAACAATTGTCATCAAAGATTTGTTAAGTTATACCATGAATTAAGGAAAGATCCTGGACTTCACCTTACGATAGAAGACAAATGCGACAGTAATTATGGACAAGGTAGATTATAGGGAAAAATAAAATGATATTAGGAGAGAGGGGAACCCGGGCGCCTCTTAAGTCACTCAGCGGCATCACAATTACCTCAAAAAATATTTTTTTTAAATTAATTCTTTTATAAACTTTAAAATGATTTCATGAGTACTGTAATTTACTACCATAGTCTCCACTACCATGGTCTCCATTACCCTAGTCTCCACTACCATGGTTTCTATTACCATGATCTCCACTACCATGGTCTCCAGTAATACCATGGCCTCCACTACCATGGTCTCCATTACCATGGCCTGCTCTACCATGGTCTCCACTACCGTGGTCTCCACTACCATGGTCTGCACTACCATGGTCTGCACTACCATGGTCTCCACTACCATGGCCTCCACTACTATGGTCTCCATTACCATGGTCTGCACTACCATGGTCTTCACTACCATGGTCTGCACTACCATGGTCTCCATTACCATGGTCTGCACTACCATGGTCTCCACTATCATGGTCTCCACTACCATGTTCTGAACTACCATGGTCTTCACTACCATGGTCTGCACTACCATGTTCTGCACTACCATGATCTCCACTATCATGGTCTCCATTACCATGGTCTGCACTACCATTGTCTCCACTATCATGGTCTCCACTACCATGGTCTGAACTACCATGGTCTACACTACCATGGTCTGCACTACCATGGTCTGCACTACCATGGTCTCCACTATCATGGTCTCCACTACCATGGTCTGCACTACCATGGTCTCCACTACCATGGCCTCCATTACTATGGTCTCCACTACCATGGTCTGCACTACCATGGTCTGCACTACCATGGTCTGCACTACCATGGTCTGCACTGCCATGGTCTGCACTATCATAGTCTCCACTACCATGGTCTGCACTACCATGGTCTCCACTACCATGGTCTGCACTAACATGGTCTCAACTACCATGGTCTGCACTACCATGGTCTGCACTACCATGGTCTCCACTACCATGGTCTGCACTACCATGGTCTCCACTACCATGGTCTGCACTACCATGGTCTCCACTACCATGGTCTGCACTACCCTGGCCTCCACTACCATGGTCTGCACTACCATGGTATCCACTACCATGGTCTCCACTACCATGGTCTGCACTACCATGGTCTGCACTACCATGGTCTGCACTATCCTGGTCTCCATTACCATGGTCTTCACTACCATGGTCTGCACTACCATAAGCTGCACTACCATGGTCTCCACTACCATGGTCTGCACTACCATGGTCTCCACTACCATAGTCTCCACTATCATGGTCTGCACTACCATGGTCTGCACTACCATGGTCTCCATTACCATGGTCTTCACTACCATGGTCTGCACTACCATGGTCTCCACTACCATGGTCTGCACTACCATGGTCTTCACTACCATGGTCTGCACTACCATGGTCTTCACTACCATGGTCTGCACTACCATGGTCTGCACTACCATGGTCTGCACTACCATGGTCTGCACTACCATGGTCTGCACTACCATGGTCTCCCCTACCATGGTCTGCACTACCCTGGTCTGCATTACCATGGTCTCCATTACCATGGTCTTCACTACCATGGTCTGCACTACAATCGTCTGCACTACCATGGCCTCCACTACCATGGTCTGCACTACCATGGTCTGCACTACCATGGTCTGCACTACCATGGTCTACACTATCATGGTCTCCATTACCATGGTCTTCACTATCATGGTCTGCACTACCATGGTCTGCACTACCATGGTCTGCACTACCATGGTCTTCACTACCATGGTCTTCACTACCATGGTCTCCACTACCATGGTCTTCACTACAATGGTCTCCACTACCATGGTCTTCACTACCATGGTCTGCACTACCATGGTCTGCACTACCATGGTCTGCACTACCATGGTCTCCACTACCATGGTCTCCACTACCATGGTCTTCAATACGATGGTCTCCACTACCATGGTCTGCACTACCATGGTCTTCACTACCATGGTCTCCACTACCATGGTCTGCACTACCATGGTCTGCATTACCATGGTCTACACTATCATGGTCTCCATTAC
>WNWK01001809.1:167218-248503 GCA_009830355.1 Cherax destructor
CACCATCACCACCAGGTCAGTAAAACACTATAACTGGAGTCATGATGGTGGCGGATCAGCATCCCCACCAGGTTAGTAAAACACTATAACTGGAGTGATGATGGTGGTGGATCAGCATCACCAACAAGTTAGTAAAACATTATAACTGGAGTGATCACTATAACTGGAGTCATGATGGTGGTGGATCAGCATCACCAACAAGTTAGTAAAACACTATAACTGGAGTGATCACTATAACAGGAGTGATGATGGTGGTGGATCAGCATCACCAACAAGTTAGTAAAACACTATAACTGGAGTGATCACTATAACAGGAGTGATGATGGTGGTGGATCAGCTGTCCTTGAGTATAATAATTGTAAGCTTGACTTGATAAGCTGTTGCTGCAGCTTTGTAACTGGCTGCACCATCACCGGAGGATCAAAGCGCACATCACACACCTGAATGAAGGCGTTACTAATGAGGTGCTGGTAGTAATAAAATACGTCAGGTGATCACTAATTAACCTGGCTGCCACACTGTTCAACACAAACTTTCCTCTCCACACACTCACTATTAATACCTAACAATATGTCTGTTCATGTTTAATACAAGTTTCTTTGCTGTCATCTTGATCTCTCTGTAGTGATTATTATTACTATAGTCATTGTTCCAAAACAGTGTTTACTCTATAGTGCTTACTGTACAGTGTTTACTCTACAGTGCTTACTGTACAGTGTTTACTCTACAGTGTTTACTCTATAGTGCTTACTGTACAGTGTTTACTCTACAGTGCTTACTCTAGTGCTTACTCTAGTGTTTACTCTACAGTGCTTACTCTACAGTGCTTACTCTACAGTGTTTAATCTACAGTGTTTACTCTAGTGTTTACTCTACAGTGCTTACTCTACAGTGTTTACTCTACAGTGTTTACTCTACAGTGTTTACTCTACAGTGCTTACTGTACAGTGTTTACTCTACAGTGTTTACTCTATACACTGCAGTGTTTACTCTACAGTGCTTACTGTACAGTGTTTACTCTACAGTGCTTACTTTACAGTGTTTACTCTACAGTGTTTACTCTATAGTGCTTACTGTACAGTGTTTACTCTACAGTGCTTACTGTACAGTGTTTACTCTACAGTGTTTACTCTACAGTGCTTACTGTACAGTGTTTACTCTACAGTGTTTACTCTATAGTGCTTACTGTACAGTGTTTACTCTACAGTGCTTACTTTACAGTGTTTACTCTACAGTGTTTACTCTACAGTGTTTACTCTATAGTGCTTACTGTACAGTGTTTACTCTACAGTGCTTACTCTACAGTGTTTACTCTACAGTGTTTACTCTAGTGCTTACTCTACAGTGCTTACTCTACAGTGTTTACTCTACAGTGTTTACTCTACAGTGTTTACTCTACAGTGCTTACTCTACAGTGCTTACTCTACAGTGTTTACTCTACAGTGTTTACTCTACAGTGTTTACTCTACAGTGTTTACTCTACAGTGTTTACTCTACAGTGTTTACTCTACAGTGTTTACTCTACAGTGTTTACTCTACAGTGTTTACTCTACAGTGTTTACTCTACAGTGTTTACTCTACAGTGCTTACTCTACAGTGTTTACTCTACAGTGTTTACTCTACAGTGTTTACTCTACAGTGTTTACTCTACAGTGTTTACTCTACAGTGTTTACTCTACAGTGTTTACTCTACAGTGTTTACTCAGTGTTACTTAGTGTTTACTCTACAGTGTTTACTCTACAGTGTTTACTCTACAGTGCTTACTCTACAGTGTTTACTCTACAGTGTTTACTCTACAGTGTTTACTCTACAGTGTTTACTCTACAGTGTTTACTCTACAGTGTTTACTCTAGTGTTTACTCTACAGTGTTTACTCTACAGTGTTTACTCTACAGTGCTTACTCTAGTGCTTACTCTACAGTGTTTACTCTACAGTGTTTACTCTACAGTGCTTACTCTACAGTGTTTACTCTACATTGTTTATTCTACAGTGTTTACTATACCCAGAATGCATTCAGTAATTATTGCCTTTCTTTTGTTTGTACATTTGTATATTTTGTTTTATCGAATTCTAGACAAGTACTGCGCTCTTTGTATGACTCATGTACTGCGCTCTTTGTATGGCTCATGTACTGCGCTCTTTGTATGGCTCATGTACTGCGCTCTTTGTATGACTCATGTACAGCGCTCTTTGTATGACTCATGTACTGCGCTCTTTGTATGACTCATGTACTGCGCTCTTTGTATGCTCATGTACTGCGCTCTTTGTATGACTCATGTACTGCGCTCTTTGTATGGCTCATGTACTGCGCTCTTTGTATGACTCATGTACTGCCTCTTTGTATGGCTCATGTACTGCGCTCTTTGTATGACTCATGTACTGCCTCTTTGTATGACTCATGTACTGCGCTCTTTGTATGACTCCTGTATGACTCAGTACGTCTTTGTATGACTCATGTACTGCGCTCTTTGTATGGCTCATGTACTGCCTCTTTGTATGCTCATGTACGCGCTCTTTGTATGACTCATGTACTGCGCTCTTTGTATGACTCATGTACTGCGCTCTTTGTATGACTCATGTACTGCGCTCTTTGTATGCTCATGTACTGCGTCGTCTTTGTATGACTCATGTACTCGCTCTTTGTATGACTCATGTACTGCGCTCTTTGTATGACTCATGTACTGCGCTCTTTGTATGACTCATGTACAGCGCTCTTTGTATGACTCATGTACTGCGCTCTTTGTATGGCTCATGTACTGCGCTCTTTGTATGACTTATGTACTGCGCTCTTTGTATGGCTCATGTACTGCGCTCTTTGTATGACTCATGTACTGCGCTCTTTGTATGACTCATGTACTGCGCTCTTTGTATGACTCATGTACAGCGCTCTTTGTATGACTCATGTACAGCGCTCTTTGTATGACTCATGTACTGCGCTCTTTGTATGGCTCATGTACTGCGCTCTTTGTATGGCTCATGTACTGCGCTCTTTGTATGACTCATGTACTGCGCTCTTTGTATGACTCATGTACTGCGCTCTTTGTATGACTCATGTACTGCGCTCTTTGTATGACTCATGTACTGCGCTCTTTGTATGACTCATGTACTGCGCTCTTTGTATGACTCATGTACTGCGCTCTTTGTATGGCTCATGTACTGCGCTCTTTGTATGGCTCATGTACTGCGCTCTTTGTATGACTCATGTACTGCGCTCTTTGTATGGCTCATGTACTGCGCTCTTTGTATGACTCATGTACTGCGCTCTTTGTATGACTCATGTACTGCGCTCTTTGTATGACTCATGTACAGCGCTCTTTGTATGACTCATGTACTGCGCTCTTTGTATGACTTATGTACTGCGCTCTTTGTATGACTCATGTACTGCGCTCTTTGTATGACTTATGTACTGCGCTCTTTGTATGACTCATGTACTGCGCTCTTTGTATGACTATTGTACTGCGCTCTTTGTATGACTCATGTACTGCGCTCTTTGTATGACTATTGTACTGCGCTCTTTGTATGACTCATGTACAACCTGGGACAACAATAACAACACAATCAGCAGCAAAACAATCACAACAATCCTGGTGCTGATACAACCTGCAACAACAATAACAACATAATCAGCAGCAAAACAATCACTAACAATCCTAGTGCTGATACAACCGGCGACAACAATAACAACACAATCAGCAGCAAAACAATCACTAACAATCCTGGTGCTGATACAACCTGCGACAACAATAACAACACAATTAGCAGCAAAACAATCACTAACAATCCTGGTGCTGATACAAACTGGGACAACAATAACAACACAATCAGCAGCAAAACAATCACTAACAATCCTGGTGCTGATACAACCTGGGACAACAATAACACAATCAGCAGCAAAACAATCACTAACAATCCTGGTGCTGATACAACCTGGGACAACAATAACAACACAATCAGCAGCAAAACAATCACTAACAATCCTGGTGCTGGTACAACCTCCGACAACAATAACAACACAATCAGCAGCAAAACAATCACTAACAATCCTGGTGCTGATACAACCTGGGACAACAATAACAACACAATCAGCAGCAAAACAATCACTAACAATCCTGGTGCTGATACAACCTGCGACAACGATAACAACATAATCAGCAGCAATACAATCACTAACAATCCTGGTGCTGATACAAACTGGGACAACAATAACAACACAATCAGCAGCAATACAATCACAACAATCCTGGTGCTGATACAACCTGCGACAACAATAACAACACAATCAGCAGCAATACAATCACAACAATCCTGGTGCTGATACAACCTGCGACAAAAACAACACAACCAGCAGCAATACAATCACAACAATCCTGGTGCTGATACAACCTGGGACAACAATAACAACACAAACAGCAGCAAAACAATCACTGACAATCCTGGTGCTGATACAACCTGCGACAACAATAACAACACAATCAGCAGCAATACAATCACTAACAATCCTGGTGCTGATACAACCTGCGACAACAATAACAACACAATCAGCAGCAATACAATCACAACAATCCTGGTGCTGATACAACCTGGGACAACAATAACAACACAATCAGCAGCAATACAATCACAACAATCCTGGTGCTGATACAACCTGCGACAACAATAACACAACCAGCTGCAATACAATCACAACAATCCTCGTGCTGATACAACCTGGGACAACAATAACAACACAATCATCAGCAATACAATCACAACAATCCTGGTGCTGATACAACCTGCGACAACAATAACAACACAACCAGCAGCAATACAATCACAACAATCCTGGTGCTGATACAACCTGCGACAACAATAACAACACAATCAGCAGCAATACAATCACAACAATCCTGGTGCTGATACAACCTGCGACAAAAACAACAACCAGCAGCAATACAATCACAACAATCCTGGTGCTGATACAACCTGCGACAAAAACAACAACCAGCAGCAATACAATCACAACAATCCTGGTGCTGATACAACCTGCGACAACAATAACAACACAATCAGCAGCAATACAATCACAACAATCCTGGTGCTGATACAACCTGCGACAACAATAACAACACAACCAGCAGCAATACAATCACATTAATCCTGGTGCTGATACAACCTGCGACAACAATAACAACACAATCAGCAGCAATACAATCACAACAATCGTGGTGCAGATACAACCTGTGACAACAATAACAACATAATCAGCAGCAATACAATCACTAACAATCTTGGTGCTGATACAACCTGCGACAACAATAACAACATAATCAGCAGCAATACAATCACAACAATCCTGGTGCTGATACAACCTGGGACAACAATAACAACAAAACCAGCAGCAATACAATCACAACAATCCTGGTGCTGATACAACCTGGGACAACAATAACAACACAATCAGCATCAATACAATCACAACAATCCTGGTGCTGATACAACCTGCGACAACAATAACACAATCAGCAGCAATACAATCACAACAATCCTGGTGCAGATACAACCTGTGACAACAATGTATTTTTAATTCTTGACCAAACTCAATACTTGACGCCCTTTTTACCTCGCCTGTTTTTGTTTGTTTCTTGTATGATGAGTTTTTCCCATTATTTGGCAATTCATTTAAAAATGTTTTACATAATTATTATTATTATTATAATTATTATTATTACTAATTTTAATTATTATTATTATTATTATTACTTTTAATTATTGTTATTATTTTTATTATTATTATTATTATTAATGACTCAGGGTTTATACAATGGTTCTGGAAAACTTTTAATTTTCTTATAAATTTTCACTTTGAACAATCAGTAATTTCTGCAAAGAAAAGATTTAATTTGTAATGAAGATTGAAGGAGTAAAAAGGTCATGAAGATCATGAGTATTAAGGTCATGAAGTTCATGAGTACTAAGGTTATGAAGTTCATGAGTACTAAGGTCATGAAGTTCATGAGTACTAAGGTCATTAAGTTCATGAGTACTAAGGCCATGAAGTTCATGAGTACTAAGGCCATGAAGTTCATGAGTACTAAGGTCATGAAGTTCATGAGTACTAAGGTCATTAAGTTCATGAGTACTAAGGTCATGAAGTTCATGAGTACTAAGGTCATGAAGTTCATGAGTACTAAGGTCATGAAGTTCATGAGTACTAAGGTCATTAAGTTCATGAGTACTAAGGCCATGAAGTTCATGAGTACTAAGGTCATTAAGTTCATGAGTACTAAGGTCATGAAGTTCATGAGTACTAAGGTCATGAAGTTCATGAGTACTAAGGTCATGAAGTTCATGAGTACTAAGGTCATTAAGTTCATGAGTACTAAGGCCATGAAGTTCATGAGTACTAAGGTCATGAAGTTCATGAGTACTAAAACCATGAAGTTCATGAGTACTAAGGTCATGAAGTTCATGATTACTAAGGTCATGAAGTTTATGAGTACTAAAGTCATGAAGTTCATTAGTTCTAAGGTCATTAGGTTCATGAGTACTAAGGTCATGAAGTTCATGAGTACTAAGGTCATTAGGTTCATGAGTACTAAGGTCATTACGTTCATGAGTACTAAAGTCATGAAGTTCATGAGTACTAAGGTCATTAAGCTCATGAGTAGTAAGGTCATGAAGTTCATGAGTACTAAGGTCATGAAGTTCATTAGTACTAAGATCATTAAGTTCATGAGTACTAAGGTCATGAAGTTCATGAGTACTAAGGTCATTAAGTTCATGAGTACTAAGGTCATGAAGTTCATGAGTACTAAGGTCATTAAGTTCATGAGTACTAAGGTCATGAAGTTCATGAGTACTAAGGTCATTAAGTTCATGAGTACTAAGGTCATGAAGTTCATGAGTACTAAGGTCATTAAGTTCATGAGTACTAAGGTCATAAAGACTTAACGTGGGCGAAACATCAACCAACTTCACTTGATCAAAAATGTTTTTATAAGCATTGAAAATTAACTGTTTCTTCTTTTATTGTTTTTGAATGAAATTTTTTTTTGGTGTTTGGTGACGTCAGCAACACTGGTTTTGATGTTTGGTGACGTCAGCAACACTGGTCTTGGTGTTTGGTAACGTCAGCAACACTGGTCTTGATGTCTGGTGACGTCAGCAACAGTGGTCTTTATGTTTGGTGACGTCAACAACACTGGTCTTGATGTCTGGTGACGTCAGCAACACTGGTCTTGATGTTTGGTAACGTCAGCAACACTGGTCTTGATGTTTCGTGACGTCAGCAACACTGGTCTTGATGTCTGGTGACGTCAGCAACAGTGGTCTTTATGTTTGGTGACGTCAACAACACTGGTCTTGATGTCTGGTGACGTCAGCAACACTGGTCTTGATGTCTGGTGACGTCAGCAACACTGGCCTTGATGCCTGGTGAGGTCAGCAACACTGATCTTGGTGTTTGGTGACGTCAGCAACACTTTTCTTGATGTTTGGTGACGTCAGCAACACTGGTCTTGATGTTTGGTGACGTCAGCAACACTGGTCTTGGTGTTTGATGACGTCAGCAATACTGGTCTAGGTGTTTGATGACGTCAGCAACACTGGTCCTGATGTTTGGTGACGTCAGCAACACTGGTCTTGGTGTTTAATGACGTCAACAACACTGGTCTTGATGTTTGATGATGTCAGCAACACTGGTCTTGATGTTTGGTGACGTCAGCAACACTGGTCTTGGTGTTTGGTGACGTCAGCAACACTGGTCTTGGTGTTTAATGACGTCAGCAACACTGGTCCTGATGTTTGGTGACGTCAGCAACACTGGTCTTGGTGTTTAATTACGTCAACAACACTGGTCTTGATGTTTGATGATGTCAGCAACACTGGTCTTGGTGTTTGGTGATGTCAGCAACACTGGTCTTAGTGTTTGATGATGTTCGCAACACTGATCTTGGTGTTTGATGACGTCAGCACCACTGATGATGTCAGCAACACTGGTCTTGGTGTTAGATGACGTTAGCACCACTGGTCTTGGTGTTTGATGACGTCAGCACCACTAGTCTTGTTGTTTGATGACGTAAGCACCACTGATGATCTCAGCAACACTGGGTCTGGTATGTTTGGTGACGTCAGCAACACTGGTCTTGGTGTTTGGTGACGTCAGTAACACTGGTCTTGGTGTTTAATGACGTCAGCAACACTGGTCCTGATGTTTGGTGACGTCAGCAACACTGGTCTTGGTGTTTAATGACGTCAACAACACTGGTCTTGATGTTTGATGATGTCAGCAACACTGGTCTTGGTGTTTGGTGATGTCAGCAACACTGGTCTTAGTGTTTGATGATGTCAGCAACATTGATGATGTCAGCAACACTGATCTTGATGTTTGATGACGTCAGCACCACTGATGATGTCAGCAACACTGATCTTGGTGTTAGATGACGTCAGCACCACTAGTCTTGGTGTTTGATGACGTCAGCACCACTGGTCTTGGTGTTTGATGACGTCAGCACCACTGATGATCTCAGCAACACTGGGTCTGGTATGTTGTCTGTTCTCCTGGGTCTGGTATATTGTCTGTACTCCTGGGTCTGGTATGTTGTCTGTTCTCCTGGGTCTGGTATGTTGTCTGTTCTCCTGGGTCTGGTATATTGTCTGTACTCCTGGGTCTGGTATATTGTCTGTAGTCCTGGGTCTGGTATGTTGTCTGTTCTCCTGGGTCTGGTATGGTGTCTGTTCTCCTGGGTCTGGTATATTGTCTGTAGTCCTGGGTCTGGTATGTTGTCTCTTCTCCTGAGTCTGGTATGTTGTCTGTTTTCCTGGGTCTTGTATGTTGTCTTTACTCCTGGGTCTGGTATGTTGTCTGTTCTCCTGGGTCTGGTATGTTGTCTGTTCTCCTGGGTCTGGTATGTTGTCTGTTCTCCTGGGTCTGGTATGTTGTCTGTACTCCTGGGCCTGTTATGTTGTCTGTACTCCTAGGTCTGGTATATTTTCTGTTCTCCTGGGTCTGGTATGTTGTCTGTTCTCCTAGGTCTGGTATGTTGTCTGTTCTCCTAGGTCTGGTATGTTGTCTGTTCTCTTGGGTCTGTTATTTTGTCTGTACTCCTGGGTCTGTTATGTTGTCTGTACTCCTGGTTTTTTAATAATTTAATTGCTGAAATTCGGCTAAATTAAACATGAAATATTCGCTGCTAAACTGAATTGAGAGACTTGTCCACGCAAACGTGGCTGTGAAGATTGTGGGTGGGCCAGGGTGGGCCGTCCATCGTGACGGAGCTTGTGGGTGGATCTGGATGGGTCGTGCATCGTGAGGGAGCTTGTGGGTGGGCCTGGATGGGCCGTCCATCGTGAGGGAGCTTGTGGGTGGGCCAGAGTGGGACGTCCATCGTGAGGGAGCTTGTGGATGGATCTGGATGGGCCGTGCATCGTGAGGGAGCTTGTGGGTGGGCCAGAGTGGGACGTCCATCGTGAGGGAGCTTGTGGATGGATCTGGATGGGCCGTGCATCGTAAGGGAGCTTGTGGGTGGGCCAGGATGGGCCGTCCATCGTGAGGGAGATTGTGGGTGGGTCTGGGTGTACCGTCCATCGTTAGGGAGCTTGTGGGTGGGCCAGGATGGGCCGTCCATCGTGAGGGTGGGCCAGGATGGGCAGGGCCGGAGATCATAAAACTGAGTTAGTGTTACTTGTGTCCGTGTAGCTCCAGAGCAACTACTGTGCTAACATCACATAAACATTGACCTCTGCCTTTGTCAGCCTCATCTTCAACACTATCACATAAACATTGACCTCTGCCTTTGTCAGCCTCATCTTCAACACTATCACATAAACATTGGCCTCTGCCTTTGTCAGCCTCATCTTCAACACTATCACGTAAACATTGACCTCTGCCTCATCTTCAACACTATCACGTAAACACTGACCTCTGCCTCTGTCAACCTCATCTTCAACGTGATGGTAATCACGTAAACATTGACCTCTGCCTCATCTTCAACACTATCACATAAACATTGACCTCTGCCTTTGTCAGCCTCATCTTCAACACTATCACGTAAACATTGACCTCTGCCTCATCTTCAACACTATCACGTAAACACTGACCTCTGCCTCTGTCAACCTCATCTTCAACGTGATGGTAATCACGTAAACATTGACCCATGTCTTTGTCAACTTAAACAGCTCGTGATAACTTCAGTTGATACTGCGATTTACTGTTCAACCATTGCCATTAGATGACGTAAACGTTACTGGTGTTGTCAGTTCTGTATGTATACTTGTGTTCTTGTAGGCATAAGAAAAGACTTCTGGTGGTATCTGATGTAGACCTTGTCGCATCCCACACAAGAGTTAAGTACTATAAACTTTTAGATCTTTGGGTGTTGTAATAATGTTGATAGAAATATCGACAGTGTGTTATGTAAAAGGACAATGTGCAACTGTAACATAGTATTGCAGCAACATTTCGCTATCCAGTCAAGTCATTACAGACAGTACAAGATTATTGATTGATTCTTCAAGATATGCGTCCTGATACATGTGTACTCCTAAGATGGCCCGTCTAAGGCTCTCGAAAGAGATGGCTTTATGAATCTGCTGTTGATAGCTACTATATCTTTACTTATAGGGTAGATGTAATATAGAAGCTGTGCTGTGGCCGTGATCAGGGCCTCGCTATAGTCCTTGTGTGTTTCACTGCAAGAGTTTTGTGGAGTGCAGTGAGCTTGATTGTCATTGTTGGGTGGTCGGGTACATTTTGTAATAAATGCATGGACTCTGTTTAATCCATCGTGCATATATGCATAAAGGTCTTCACAATAGTTTTGAAATATCTCTTTGTTTTTTGATGAGTCTAACAGATCTCATGTGACCTCAGTGAAGACTTAGGGGTAATACAACCTGGCATGCACTATTCTGGATTAGGGTGCTCTTCACTAGTGGCTGTTGTAGTGTTGGGGTAGATGCGATGGCGGTAGTCCGTTCCTGGAGCCTGGGGTCTGCTGGCCGCTGTTGTGGGACAGGCAGGAGTTTGAGCACAAGTGTCGGGAGCTATCGTGACATTGTCGTTGGTGCTTCCTCGGCTTCCTCCGTCGCTGCGGCAGGGAAGTGGGCTCTGTGTTCAGTGATACTGTAGCCTCCTCTGGACGAGGCTGATGCTCAGTGATGAATTCTCTTACTCGACGTTGGAGGATGGACAACCAAGATTTTCCATGCTGCCATGACCCTGCGGAGCCTCTCCAGGCAATGCAAGTTTCAGGCATGATGCTTCTTGCCGCATTTCGGACACGGTAGCCTCAGACAGCTTAAGTTTGTCCAGTCATTCCTTGGTCGGGTGAAACCCACTGCAGACGGTGCACTTTTTTCCTACACCGAGATCGGGCTCTGAGGTGGTTGTACCTCTGGCACCTGAAGCACTTCAGAGGTTCTGGGTTGGACGCCCTAACCTACTATTTTTCCCAGGAGCCGAGATCCAGTTGAGGTGGGAGAAGTCTTATATGTGGGATCAGGACCTTCCTTGTTGATACTTTGCCGTTCTTCTTGGTTCAGAGCCACTCAGCTTTTGGGACGTTTTGGTTACTGCGGATTGCATCGAGAGGCATGACTAGCAGACGACGTATTAGTGCGCCTTTTATCACACGCTCTAGGGAGTTTAACTCCACGAGAACAACTGATTAGAGGTTGTTCACCCTCTGCAGTACCTCATAGGAGTGAGAATAAGCTCTTTCAGATTCGGGGATAATGATATCTTCAGACTGTATTTCCTGTTGAGGTGAATTACAGCAGCATAGGGGGTGTCGTGGTCTCTTTTATTGGTCAACTTGAATTTATTGGCAAGGGATGGTTTGACTTGACCGATCTGAGGAAACGAAACAACATTGTCTCCTCTTGGGCTTCTGAGATCGCGTTTCCTGCCGATCTTGATCCATCCTTATCTCACTGTTCTCAGTGGCCTGACTGGTTTTGTTTGTCTCGTTGTCCGATGAGTCCAGGGAGTGGTCTCACGCCCTCATCCGAGTCCTCGTTTATGTCCTTGGCACATCCTTGTGTTCTCTCTCCATCAAAACAAGCCAAGTGCAGCTGCCGAATGAGCCACGTGTGGCTTCTTCAGCGTGAGACGAATGATGAAAAGGGAAGGAAAATATAGCTGGGTGTATGTATGCCCACTCCTCGTCAAGAAACTCTTGGCTGCAAATTTAGTATGTTCTTAGGAAAAATCCGATGATTCTTCTTTGATCCTTTTTCCTCAAGAAAAGAGCCCTCCAAATCATCAGTTCTCCACGCACTAACACCACTTTAAACAGAGTTGTAATCCTTCCCAAAGTACTAATGCAAACCAACACTCGGAGTCGCCAATAGATCCACCAAAGACCTGATCAGTATCACTAGTCAGTGCATGTGTTTACACAGTGCTGTGATAAGGTGGAAGAGCACGAAGCCTAGGAACACGTCTCAGTGAAGACAATGAATGCAGAAACACATGTGTACAACACGTGTACAACACATGTGTACAACACATGTGTACAACACTGGAACTCCGTCAGACATTAGATGAGATACAGTGACGCTCGCCTTAAGATAAAGATTTTATTTCTTTGCAAAAATTACAATGTGTGATTACAATTTTGATTTGTTAACTACAAAGATACAAATTTCCTAAACGAGAAAGCCTGAATCATCTTTAATTTCTATTTCAGAACTATTATTAAACAGAATAAAGACAGCGTCGTAATCGTTTGAGAATTAGCACGAGTTCTCCTTAAAGCAATAAATTCCACCATCACATAACAAGCAGTAGTTACCTGCTGCTGTTGTGCCCCTCAAGGGAGGTTCCTTGACGCTTGCGAGGGGCTCTTGATCTAGGGAATTAGATCTGTGCTCCAGTTCCCTGAATTGACCCTGAATACCTTCCATCCCCCCATATGTGCTGCATAATCGAACGGGTTTAGCTCTCCCCCATGATTATAATAATAATAATGCTGTTGTTGTTGTTGCCGCTCTTATTATACCACTACTTTACTACTGCCAGTAACAACATGGGCCAGTAGGTCTACAGCAGTGTATAACTGATGTAGACAAGGACAGTATAACTGATGTAGACAAGGACAGTATAACTGGTGTAGACAAGGACAATATAACTGGTGTAGACAAGGACAGTATAACTGATGTAGACAAGGACAATATAATATAGACAAGGACAGTATAACTGATGTAGACAAGGACAATATAATATAGACAAGGACAGTATAACTGATGTAGACAAGGACAATATAACTGATGTAGACAAGGACAGTATAACTGGTGTAGACAAGGACAGTATAACTGGTGTAAGTAAGGACAATATAACTGATGTAGACAAGGACAGTATAACTGATGTAGACAAGGACAATATAACTGATGTAGACAAGGACAATATAACTGATGTAGACAAGGACAGTATAACTGGTGTAAACAAGGACAGTATAACTGGTGTAAACAAGGACAATATAACTGATGTAGACAAGGACAATATAACTGATGTAGACAAGGACAGTATAACTGGTGTAGACAAGGACAGTATAACTGATGTAGACAAGGACAATATAACTGATGTAGACAAGGACAATATAACTGATGTAGACAAGGACAGTATAACTGATGTAGACAAGGACAATATAACTGATGTAGGCAAGGACAGTATAACTGGTGCAAACAAGGACAGTATAACTGATGTAGACAAGGACAATATAACTGATGTAGACAAGGACAGTATAACTGGTGTAAACAAGGACAGTATAACTGATGTAGACAAGGACAATATAACTGATGTAGACAAGGACAGTATAACTGGTGTAAACAAGGACAGTATAACTGGTGTAAACAAGGACAATATAACTGATGTAGACAAGGACAATATAACTGATGTAGACAAGGACAGTATAACTGGTGTAAACAAGGACAGTATAACTGGTGTAAACAAGGACAATATAACTGATGTAGACAAGGACAGTATAACTGGTGTAAACAAGGACAGTATAACTGGTGTAGACAAGGACAGTATAACTGATGTAGACAAGGACAGTATAACTGGTGAAAACAAGGACAGTATAACTGGTGTAAACAAGGACAGTATAACTGGTGTAAACAAGGACAGTATAACTGGTGTAAACAAGGACAGTATAACTGGTGTAAACAAGGACAGTATAACTGGTGTAAACAAGGACAGTATAACTGGTGTAAACAAGGACAGTATAACTGGTGTAAACAAGGACAGTATAACTGGTGTAAACAAGGACAGTATAACTGGTGTAAACAAGGACAGTATAACTGGTGTAAACAAGGACAGTATAACTGGTGTAAGTAAGGACAATATAACTGATGTAGACAAGGACAATATAATGTAGACAAGGACAGTATAACTGATGTAGACAAGGACAATATAACTGATGTAGACAAGGACAGTATAACTGGTGTAAACAAGGACAGTATAACTGGTGTAAACAAGGACAGTATAACTGGTGTAAACAAGGACAGTATAACTGGTGTAAACAAGGACAGTATAACTGGTGTAGACAATATAAGTGAACATCATAGAGGTTCTACGAAGCCTTTGAAGGTTTAATTAGTTTCTGGCACATAAACCTGAGGAACTTGGTGACCATTGTGTCGTAAACATGGAGGGGGAAGAAACGTGGGGCGAAACATGGGGTGAAACATGAGGGAAACATGGGGTGAAACATGGGGTGAAACATGGGGTGAAACATGGGGTGAAACATGGGGCGAAACATTGGGTGAAACATGAGGGAAACATGGGGTGAAACATAAGGCGAAACATGGGGCGAAACATTGGGTAAAACATGTGAGAGAAACTGTGAAATATGGAGCAAAAACATGGAGTGAAAGAAACTGGGTGAAACAAGAAGTGGAAGACACTTGCTTTAAAACATGGGTGAAACGTGATGTGAAACATGGAGTGAAACATGGAATTAAACGTGGTGTGAAATTTGTAGTGAAACATGCTGTGAAACGTGGAGCGAAACATGGAATGAAACTTGAAGTGAAACATGGAATGAAACTTGCAGTGAAACCTAGTGTGTTATCTGTGACAGGTGGAGGTGGTGGTGTCATCTGTGACAGGTGGAGGTGGTGGTGTCATCTGTGACAGGTGGAGGTGGTGGTGTCATCTGTGACAGGTGGAGGTGGTGGTGTCATCTGTGACAGGTGGAGGTGTCATCTGTGACAGGTGGAGGTGGTGGTGTCATCTGTGACAGGTGGAGGTGGTGGTGTCATCTGTGACAGGTGGTGGTGTCATCTGTGACAGGTGGAGGTGTCATCTGTGACAGGTGGAGGTGGTGGTGTCATCTGTGACAGGTGGAGGTGGTGGTGTCATCTGTGACAGGTGGTGGTGTCATCTGTGACAGGTGGAGGTGGTAGTGTCATCTTTGACAGGTGGAGGTGTCATCTGTGACAGGTGGAGGTGGGGGTGTCATCTGTGACAGGTGGAGGTGGTAGTGTCATCTTTGACAGGTGGAGGTGTCATCTGTGACAGGTGGAGGTGGGGGTGTCATCTGTGACAGGTGGAGGTGAGGGTGTCATCTGTCACAGCCTGGATGTTCTTGAACGACAAATTAGATAGTCGTGAACACCCAATTTGCTCTACTTCCAAAGTCAAATTGCTAGTCTTTGTTGCCATGGAAGGTAGTGAAGAGACGCCTGACTGCCTTTACGACGAGAGGCACCTTTCTCTCCGTTTTAAGGTCACGAGAGGCACCTTTCTCTCCGTTTTAAGGTCACGAGAGGCACCTTTCTCTCCCTGTTTTAAGGTCACGAGAGGCACCTTTCTCTCCCTGTTTTAAGGCCACGAGAGGCACCTTTCTCTCCCTGTTTTAAGGTCACGAGAGGCACCTTTCTCTCCCTGTTTTAAGGCCACGAGAGGCACCTTTCTCTCCCTGTTTTAAGGTCACGAGAGGCACCTTTCTCTCCCTGTTTTAAGGTCACGAGAGGCACATTTCTCTCCCTGTTTTAAGGCCACGAGAGGCACCTTTCTCTCCGTTTTAAGGTCACGAGAGGCACCTTTCTCTCCCTGTTTTAAGGTCACCTAATATTGCTCATGAAAAGTTAAACACCTTCAGATGTTCAGAATATCCTAGCTCTCTTAATGTGCTTTAATATCTGCGTTAAATGAGGTAACAGTAATCTTAAATTTCTATTGGAAGTCGCGCCGTTTGTGTCAGTAATAGCGGTGGTACAATATTCGGCTCACACCCATAAAGACCTGAGTTAGATTCACAGGCGTTGAAAGACACCAGTGATTCTCTTCAAGTCTGCAGCCCCTATGATCCCAGTAGAAAATATTCTCTGAAGAGTTAGTCGACTTGTGTGACTATCATCCAGGGAGAGGCCAGGAACCCAAGGCAACTCAAACATTATGTTTGGCTTCAATGAGTTATCCTGCCTTATTAACTTACTTTCTTCTTCTTCTTCTTTTTTTTCCTATTAGGCACGGTGTGTGTGTGTGTGTGTGTTTTTTTTAAGAGTAAAACCTAGTAATTTAACACAAGCAACATCACCGTCTATAAAACTCTTAAGAGTGTTGTCGTTAAACACAGAAAATAATGTACAAACTTTGGTCCGTGATGATCCAGTGTCAAAATGACTTTGTGGGTCACTGATGAAGGGAGCAAGGGTCACTGTCAGCGGGGCTGACAGTGACCCTTGCTCTTACTGTCAGCACTGGAGACTGACGGTGACTGGCAGGGCCAGGAGCTATGAATAGACCTCTGTAGGTACAATTAGATAAGCACAACGATGTTTTATATTATGTTGTTGTATTGCTGTGTTAGGCAGTGTTGTCAGTATCAGTGTTGTCAGTATCAGTATTGTTAACCAGGTTGCATGTGTCAGCCTCTGGCAGCATTGTTGATCTGAAACACTGCCTGGGTGGCAGTATTGTTGATCTGCAACACTGCCTGGGTGGCAGCATTGTTGATCTGCAATACTGCCTGGGTAGCAACATTGTTGATCTGCAGCACTGCCTGGGTAGCAACATTGTTGATCTGCAACACTGCCTAGGTTGCACCATTGTTGATCTGCAACACTGCCTGGGTTGCAACATTGTTGATCTGCAACACTGCCTAGGTGGCAACATTGTTGATCTGCAACACTGCCTGAGTTGCAGCATTGTTGATCTGCAACAGTGCCTGTGTTGCACCATTGCTGATCTGCAACACTGCCTGGGTAGCAACATCGTTGATCTGCAACACTGCCTAGGTTGCACCATTGTTGATCTACAACACTGCCTGGGTGGCAGCATTGTTGATCTGCAACACTTCCTGGGTGCCAGCATTGTTGATCTGCAACACTGCCTGGGTGGCAGCAGTGTTGATCTGCAACACTGCCTGGGTGGCAGCATTGTTGATCTGCAACACTGCCTGGGTTGCACCATTGTTGATCTGCAACACTGCCTAGGTGGCATCATTGTTGATATGCAACACTGCCTGGGTGGTAGCATTGTTGATCTGCAACACTGCCTGGGTGGCAGCAGTGTTGATCTGCAACACTGCCTGGGTGGCAGCAGTGTTGATCTGCAATACTGCCTCGCTCGTACCGTTGTTGCTCTGCAACTCTGCCTCGTTGGCACAATTGTTGATCTGCAACAGTGGTGTCCGCGTGTTATTGTCCCTTCTTCCTTTTTATTGCATCATTATCACTGTCATCTCCTCCTCCTGTTTCCTCCTACTTCTTCATTATTTCAGTCTGCTTGTTCTCCTGTCTCCTCTTATTGCTAAATTATTTCTGTTGTTTTCCTGTCTCCTCTTACTGCTTCATTATCATTGTTATTGTCTTCTGTTCTCTTCTTCGTTCTCACTGTTCTGTAACTCTTGTCTTATTCTGAACTTATTTCCTCCCATTTCTTCTTGGAAGGAGAGTGAAGACAGTAATAAGGGAGACAGAGAGTGATGATGGGGAAGAGACAGAGAGTGATGATGGGGAAGAGACACAGAGTGATGATGGGGTAGAGACACAGAGTGATGATGGGTAGAGACACAGAGTGATGATGGGGTAGAGACAGAGTGATGATGGGGTAGAGACACAGAGTGATGATGGGGGAAGAGACACAGAGTGATGATGGGGGAAGAGAAACAGAGTGATGATGGGGGTAGAGACACAGTGATGATGGGGTAGAGACACAGAGTGATGATGGGGTAGAGACACAGAGTGATGATGGGGATAGAGACAGAGTGATGATGGGGAAGAGACACAGTGATGATGGGGAAGAGACACAGAGTGATGATGGGGGTAGAGAGGCATCATCCTCACAACAGAGTCAGTCTCTTCCCTTATCATCTCAACAACAGCCGTTCTCCTGTGGCCATGGGACACTGGAGAGGCCTATTGCAGACACTGGAGCGGCCTATTGCAGACACTGGAGAGGCCTATTGCAGACACTGGAGAGGCCTATTGCAGACACTGGAGAGGCCTATTGCAGACACTGGAGAGGCCTATTGCAGACACTGGAGAGGCCTATTGCAGACACTGGAGAGGCCTATTGCAGACACTGGAGAGGACTATTGCAGACACTAGAGAGGCCTATTGCAGACACTGGAGAGGCCTATTGCAGACACTGGAGAGGTCTATTGCAGACACTGGAGAGGCCTATTGCAGACACTGGAGAGGCCTATTGCAGACACTGGAGAGGCCTATTGCAGACACTGAGAGGTCTATTGCAGACACTGGAGAGGCCTATTGCAAACACTGGAGAGGCCTATGACTGCAGACACTGGAGAGGCCTATTGCAACACTGAGAGCCTTGCGACTGAGAGGCCTATTGCAGACACTGGAGAGGCCTATTGCAGACACTGGAGAGGCCTATTGCAGACACTGGAGAGGTCTATTGCAGACACTGGAGAGGTCTATTGCAGACACTGGAGAGGCCTATTGCAGACACTGGAGAGGCCTATTGCAGACACTGAAGAGGTCTATTGCAGACACTGGAGAGGCCTATTGCAGACACTGGAGAGGCCTATTGCAGACACTGGAGAGGCCTATTGCAGACACTGGAGAGGCCTATTGCAGACACTGGAGAGGCCTATTGCAGACACTGGAGAGGCCTATTGCAGACACTGGAGAGGACTATTGCAGACACTAGAGAGGCCTATTGCAGACACTGGAGAGGCCTATTGCAGACACTGGAGAGGTCTATTGCAGACACTGGAGAGGCCTATTGCAGACACTGGAGAGGCCTATTGCAGACACTGGAGAGGCCTATTGCAGACACTGAAGAGGTCTATTGCAGACACTGGAGAGGCCTATTGCAAACACTGGAGAGGCCTATTGCAGACACTGGAGAGGCCTATTGCAGACACTGGAGAGGCCTATTGCAGACACTGGAGAGGCCTATTGCAGACACTGGAGAGGCCTATTGCAGACACTGGAGAGGCCTATTGCAGACACTGGAGAGGCCTATTGCAGACACTGGAGAGGTCTATTGCAGACACTGGAGAGGTCTATTGCAGACACTGGAGAGGCCTATTGAAGACACTGGAGAGGCTTATAAAAACACGATAGCTGACCAGTTTTAGCTGTGTACCTCCATGCAGACTTATGCAGTGTGCTGGTGTCAAAGTTTATTTGCGTCACTAAGTTCGTCCCTCATATCCCGCTGCAGGTCAGCCCAGTCACAGAATCTATGGTCTCTTCAGTTGGTCTAGCCAATTTCGTTAAATAAAGAACACTAACCAACATGGTCACTTCCACTGAGGACAGGAGCTGAAGGGTGGTCGTGAAGAGTAGTGTCCACACTTGTGTTATTGAACATTACGGTGCTCTTCTAATCTATATAATAGTTACACGGTGGGAACAAATGCAGGGAACAAGGCTGTCAGCGGACGTGGGGGAACATCTATCATGTACAACTGTGTTATTTATGTATGCAGGTTAAAGCCAATTTACTTTTTTTCTTCACGATTTCCTGTATTTTCCATATTTTTGGTGTTAATTTAGACAGTCTTCGGAATATAATTTATATATTATAAGTAATTTATTTAATATGGAAATTACTGCTCGTGTGTTTGGTAGAAAGAATATTAAAGACTGAAAAGAAGGCAGTAGTTGAGACACAGCTGGAAGTGTATACATGGCAAGAGTCCTTGTAAACACTACTTTCTCTCTGCTGGAGTACATAGTTACTTGACCATGACTGGTAGTGTCTCGTTACAACGGACGGAGGATCAAGCCTTCAACTCTCCTCGAATGACTCGCTGGGGTTTAAAGCTTCACATAACACTAAAATAATAATGATAATATAAAATAATAATAATAATAATTATTATTATTATTCCTGTTAGAGGCCCAGGTTCAGTAGTCGCCTGTCTTTTTGACATTAATTAATATTACATTAATTAATATTCAGCAAGGTCAGTTTATGTGATCTAACCTCAGTTATGAGGTCATTATGGTGGGTACAACATTACCAACTACATGGTAACTTACTTATGAGGTCATTATGGTGGCTACAACATTACCAACTACATGGTAACTTAGTTATGAGGTCATTATGGTGGGTACAACATTACCAACTACATGGTAACTTAGTTATGAGGTCATTATGGTGGGTACAACATTACCAACTACATGGTAACTTAGTTATGAGGTCATTATGGTGGCTACAACATTACCAACTACATGGTAACTTAGTTATGACGTCATTATGGTGGCTACAACATTACCAACTACATGGTAACTTAGTTATGACGTCATTATGGTGGCTACAACATTACCAACTACATGGTAACTTAGTTATGACGTCATTATGGTGGCTACAACATTACCAACTACATGGTAACTTAGTTATGAGGTCATTATGGTGGCTACAACATTACCAACTACATGGTAACTTAGTTATGAGGTCATTATGGTGGCTACAACATTACCAACTACATGGTAACTTAGTTATGACGTCATTATGGTGGCTACAACATTACCAACTACATGGTAACTTAGTTATGACGTCATTATGGTGGCTACAACATTACCAACTACATGGTAACTTAGTTATGAGGTCATTATGGTGGCTACAACATTACCAACTACATGGTAACTTAGTTATGAGGTCATTATGGTGGCTACAACATTACCAACTACATGGTAACTTAGTTATGACGTCATTATGGTGGTTACAACATTACCAACTACATGGTAACTTAGTTATGACATCATTATGGTGGCTACAACATTACCAACTACATGGTAACTTAGTTATGAGGTCATTATGGTGGGTACAACATTACCAACTACATGGTAACTTAGTTATGAGGTCATTATGGTGGGTACAACATTACCAACTACATGGTAACTTAGTTATGAGGTCATTATGGTGGCTACAACATTACCAACTACATGGTAACTTAGTTATGACGTCATTATGGTGGCTACAACATTACCAACTACATGGTAACTTAGTTATGACGTCATTATGGTGGCTACAACATTACCAACTACATGGTAACTTAGTTATGACGTCATTATGGTGGCTACAACATTACCAACTACATGGTAACTTAGTTATGACGTCATTATGGTGGCTACAACATTACCAACTACATGGTAACTTAGTTATGAGGTCATTATGGTGGCTACAACATTACCAACTACATGGTAACTTAGTTATGAGGTCATTATGGTGGCTACAACATTACCAACTACATGGTAACTTAGTTATGACGTCATTATGGTGGCTACAACATTACCAACTACATGGTAACTTAGTTATGACGTCATTATGGTGGCTACAACATTACCAACTACATGGTAACTTAGTTATGAGGTCATTATGGTGGCTACAACATTACCAACTACATGGTAACTTAGTTATGAGGTCATTATGGTGGCTACAACATTACCAACTACATGGTAACTTAGTTATGACGTCATTATGGTGGCTACAACATTACCAACTACATGGTAACTTAGTTATGAGGTCATTATGGTGGCTACAACATTACCAACTACATGGTAACTTAGTTATGAAGTCATTATGGTGGCTACAACATTACCAACTACATGGTAACTTAGTTATGACGTCATTATGGTGGCTACAACATTACCAACTACATGGTAACTTAGTTATGACGTCATTATGGTGGGTACAACATTACCAACTACATGGTAACTTAGTTATGAGGTCATTATGGTGGCTACAACATTACCAACTACATGGTAACTTAGTTATGAGGTCATTATGGTGGCTACAACATTACCAACTACATGGTAACTTAGTTATGAGGTCATTATGGTGGCTACAACATTACTGACGTCATTATGGTGGCTACAACATTACTGACGTCATTATGGTGGCTACAACATTACTGACGTCATTATGGTGGCTACAACATTACTGACGTCATTATGGTGGCTACAACATTACCAACTACATGGTAACTTAGTTATGACGTCATTAAGGTGGCTACAACATTACCAACTACATGGTAACTTAGTTATGACGTCATTATGGTGGCTACAACATTACCAACTACATGGTAACTTAGTTATGACGTCATTATGGTGGGTACAACATTACCAACTACATGGTAACTTAGTTATGACGTCATTATGGTGGGTACAACATTACCAACTACATGGTAACTTAGTTATGACGTCATTATGGTGGCTACAACATTACCAACTACATGGTAACTTAGTTATGACGTCATTAAGGTGGCTACAACATTACCAACTACATGGTAACTTAGTTATGACGTCATTATGGTGGGTACAACATTACCAACTACATGGTAACTTTAGCTAGAATTTGTACTCTGGTTTGCGAGACATTTTATTTATAACTTATTATATTATTGGCAGTGCTCCTTGTAGCATGCCGGTATCTGTGATCCACATTGTGCTCTTAACGTTTTCATAATGACCGAGATGCCTGTATTGTTCTCGCTGACATTTTAGATGAATTGTTTTGACGTTACTTTTTTTAATAAATGGCAACAAATTTTTAATGAGCAGTTAAGTTTTTTAAACTTATCTGGTTGCATTATCAAGTATGTTATTGTCTATTTGTATTATTTTTCTTTGTGTTTTTGAGTAAGAACGTAAGTGGTATGTTGGTATTTGTATATTTTTTTTATAGTTGAGAACAGTGAATAAGCTCCAGCGCCCTGTAAATCTTACACTCCATCGATCACCCTCTGCCACCTCAATAATAATATCTTTATTTCTACAAGTACATGTACAAGGTATACAGACCATAGATGACATCAATGACATACTACTATATAGAAACCCCTTGTTATGCTGAGCATTTCCCGCAAATTAAGTCAGTTTTGTCCCAGGATGCGACCCACACCAGTCCACTAACACCCAGGTACCCATTTTACTGATGGGGAACATAGACAACCGGTATAAGGAAACACGCCCAATGTTTCCAACCTCGCTGGGAATCGAACGAGGATCTCGCCGTGTGAAGCGAGAACTTTAGCCACCAGGCCACGGGCCACCTCACCTCTACTCTAACTTCCGATCATTTCATCATAGATTTTTATCAATGCAATACGAAGTTTGAGTCTTGTGAGAGGTAAGAAAGTGGTGACAGGTGAGCCATATTGTGAAGTTTTAAGAGAAGTGTTGAGCAGACTGTCTCACAAGGTCACCCAGCAAGCCATCTTGAGCTGGGCAAAGTTACAAGACTCGGTCTTGAACTATCTCTCTCGTCACAGAACATCTTAGTAACACTTGCTAACTAGTATGGTAGAAAATAACTAAGGAACAGAATAGACATTTGTTCACACACTCCATATCTTAAGAACATCGATAAAGCTGTATACACCAAAATATCGTCTATAAGTATTCAAGTAATATTGTTCGTACAGTGTATGGGATATTAATGTTGAACACTGTAATAAATAAAAGTATCGTCTTAATATTTAATTATGAGGAATCTCGACTTATAACTTCATGGAAGAGCCATCAAGTCACAACCGAAAGGAATAGGGTTCGATATTCGGGTGGGAGGAGAAGTATGTTAGGTTTGTAACATCTGCTGCATCAGTGTCAATCGACTGATTTTGGGGAACATTCAGATGTATAGGTCCTTGTTAGGATAAGACCCACAGCTGGCTATTAGCTCCTAGGTATCTATTTACTGTCATGTAATAGGGACAGAAGATCTAATTCTAATAAATCTACATTCCTTATTCGGTTTCTGGGGTCGACACATTAAGAAAACTTGAAATATAAACAACTTATTTCTGAGCGAGAGAGAGACCATTTCTCACAAGTGTCAAAGATCCTAATTAGTCTTTTAGGCTCAGGAGACTTGAGAGTGGTCTCCAGGGACCACTCTCAACTTCTCTCACAGGAGGGTTGAGTGGTCTCCAGGGACCACTCTCAACTTCTCTCAGGAGGTGAGTGGTCTCCAGGACCACTCTAACTTCTCACAGGAGGGTTGAGTGGTCTCCAGGGACCACTCTCAACTTCTCTCACAGGAGGGTTGAGTGGTCTCCAGGGACCACTCTCACTCTCTCACAGGAGGTTGAGTGGTCTCCAGGACCACTCTCACCTTCTCTCACAGGAGGGTTGAGTGGTCTCCAGGGACCACTCTCAACTTCTCTCACAGGAGGGTTGAGTGGTCTCCAGGGACCACTCTCAACTTCTCTCACAGGAGGGTTGAGTGGTCTCCAGGGACCACTCTCAACTTCTCTCACAGGAGGGTTGAGTGGTCTCCAGGGACCACTCTCAACTTCTCTCACAGGAGGGTTGAGTGGTCTCCAGGGATCACTCTCAACTTCTCTCACATATATTGCTCTTAGATTTATTGGTTTTCTCAACTTATATGATCTAACATTAGAAAAAACTGAGGCTAGAAATGTATGCTTAAAAGTCCCCGTGTGATGTAGTCAGTGTGCTGTGAGGTCTACCTAAGCAGCCACACCTGCCCTTGGTAAATAGCTGTCAGACCACGCCTCTCGGATTAAGGCTCAGGTCTTTTGTCTTTTGGACTAGCGTCAGGTCAAAGCACATGGTGCACTCCTCATTAGGGGGATGCTTGGAGGACGATATAAGGCCGAGGGAACAACTAGAGGGGGTGATTCTGGCGGAGCTCTGGCCTGTGTGCGGAGCTCTGGGCTGGAGACATTCTGGCAGAGCTCTGGCCTGTGTGCAGAGCTCTGGGCACGAGATTCTAGCAGAGCGGCTGCCGGTGTGCAGAGTTCTGGGAGAGAGCTGCTGTAGAGTCTCTGGAGGAGACTGTTGGAGACACTGGGTAGAGTTCTGTTGGAGCAGGTCTTGGGACCTGTGGCTAGAAGTGTGACTGAGTTCCTGTGGTGAACTGTCCTCTGAACTATATTGTAAGTTATATTCTGTTTGGTCAGTTAATTGTATTCCCTGTCTCCCTGCTTATATGTACAATCCCCATTTATCTAAACCCAATAGTGTTCTCCTGTTCCCAAATATATTATTGTACAAGGACTTAAATAAACTATGTTTGAGTGGAATTGTAATATTCACTGTCCCCGTTACATTCTTTATTCTTATACTTTATTTTATTATATTTTATTTTAGGTAGAGAGAGGGTGAGTAGTGTGGTGGTAATGAGTTTTGATGGTTTGGGACCAGTGACCTCACATTACCTCCGCTCCTGTCAACCTCACCTCTCCTGCCTACTCACTCCCTCCCCTTACTCCCATATTCCCCGATTATCCATAAATTTCCTTACCCCCCTACATGACACCCGCTGAGCTACCCTTACGGGTTTAGCGTTATTGTGAAAATTAAAATTATTCCTAAAAGAACATTATGATCTAAAATTACTTTCAAGAGCTGACAATCATCCTCCTGACGCTGACAACCATCCTCCTGACGCTGACAACCATCCTCCTGACACTGACAACCATCCTCCTGACGCTGACAACCATCCTCCTGACGCTGACAACCATCCTCCTGACGCTGACAACCATCCTCTTGACGCTGACAACCATCCTCCTAACGCTGACAGCCATCCTCCTGACGCTAACAACAATCCTCCTGACGCTGACAGCCATCCTCCTAACACTGACAGCCATCCTCCTGACGCTGACAACCATCCTCCTGACGCTGGCAACCATCCTCCTGACGATGACAACCATCCTCCTGACGCTGGCAACCATCCTCCTGACGCTGATACCCATCCTGACGCTGGCAACCATCTTCCTGACGCTAACAACCATCCTCCTGACGCTGGCAACCATCCTCCTGACGCTGGCAACCATCCTCCTGACGCTAACAACCATCCTCCTGACGCTGGCAACCATCCTCCTGACGCTGATACCCATCCTGACGCTAACAACCATCCTCCTGACGCTGGCAACCATCCTCCTGACGCTGGCAACCATCCTCCTGACGCTGATACCCATCCTGACGCTGACAACCATCGTGCTGACTCTCGTCACATAAGACACTCTTGTACACACAGGTGTACATACATTCTTGTGTACACACACTGAGGTGTACACACTGTCAGCGCCAGGTCGAGCAATAGTCTCGTAAATCACAGGGAAATTCAGCGCCAATATTAAATTACTTGATTGCAAAATCCAGTGGAAAAAGTGTTATCGAGGGGAAGGAAATTCTTTTCGGAAATTTTGGGAAATATGAAGCGCTTGATACTTTGAGAGATTTTTGTGCTTAGTTGAATTTTTTAGAGCAAGAATTGTTATGATTGGTGAGGTGATATCAGAGCCCAGTTGTACATAGTGTGTACTAGCCCACCCCAGTCCACTAGGATGCTACCTATTATAAGGTGACTAGATACCTACTTACTGCAGATTCAACTTATAATACACGATGGAAAAATAAACCCATATGCAGTGTAATGCGATCCTTTATTGACTACGTTTCACCCACACAGTGAGCGAAACGTAGTCAATAAAGGATCACGTTATACTACATTTGTGTTTATTTTTCCCCTACCTACTTGCTGCTAGGTGGTCATGGACAGCAGGTGTAAGGAGACATGAATTAGGATTTCTGTGTGTGTCTGTATACTCACCTAGTTGTGGTTGCAGGGGTCGAGTCATAGCTCCTGGCCCCGCCTCTTCACTGGCAGCTACTGGGTCACTCTCCCTGCGCCATGTGCTTTATCATACCTCTTCTTAAAGCTATGTATGGAGCCTGCCTCCACTACATCGCTTCCCAAACTATTCCACTTCCCGACCACTCTGTGACTGAAGAAATACTTCCTAACATCCCTGTGATTCATCTGAGTCTTCAACTTCCAACTGTGTCCCCTTGTTGCTGTGTCCCATCTCTGGAACATTCTGTCTTTGTCCACCTTGTCAATTCCTCTCAGTATCTTATATGTCGTTATCATGTCCCCCCTATCTCTCCTGTCCTCCAGTGTCGTCAGGTCGATTTCCCTTAACCTCTCCTCGTAGGACATACCCCTTAGCTCCGGAACTAGTCTTGTGTGTGTGTGTGTTTGTGTGTGTGTGTGTGTGTGTGTGTGTGTGTGTGTGTGTGTGTGTGTATGTGTAGTGTGTGTGTGTGTGTGTGTGTGAATGTGTGTGTGTGTACTCACCTAATTGTGGTTGCAGGGGTCGAGACTCAGCTCCTGACCCCGCCTCTTCGCTGTCCGCTACTGGGTCTCTGCTCTCCCTGCTCCATGTGTGTGTGTGTGTGCGTGTGTGTGTGTGTGTGTGTGTGTGTGTGTGTGTGTGTGTGTGTGTGTGTGTGTGTGTGTGTGTGTGTGTGTGTGTCGCTCAAAAGGAATTAATTATACCTAAACACTAATTAATAACTAAATTAAATTTGTTCTAGTCTTTGCAACATGAATTTCTCTCTCCTGGGTGTTGAATTATTCTTATCTGAATTTATGTTATGTTTCTTTATCAAAAGTACCATAGCACATGTCTTGTACGTCAGACACATACCAAGCTACCATACCACATGTCTTGTACGTCAGACACATACCAAGCTACCATAAACTACCATAGCACATGTCTTGTACGTCAGACACATATCAAGCTACCATAAACTACCATAGCACATGTCTTGTACGTCAGACACATATCAAGCTACCATAAACTACCATAGCACATGTCTTGTACGTCAGACACATATCAAGCTACCATAAACTACCATAGCACATGTCTTGTACGTCAGACACATACCAAGCTACCATAAACTACCATAGCACATGTCTTGTACGTCAGACACATACCAAGCTACCATAAACTACGTTAGTAGACAAAGGAACTCGTACAAATACTAATTAATAGCGCTCATTAGTAAATTCAGAGTGCCACAAGGCTTTAAAGACAGTGCCACAAGGCTTTAAAGACAGTGCCACAAGACTTTAAAGACAGTGCCACAAGGCTTTAAAGACAGTGCCACAAGGCTTTAAAGGCAGTGCCACAAGGCTTTAAAGACAGTGCCACAAGGCTTTAAAGACAGTGCCACAAGGCTTTAAAGACAGTGTCACAAGGCTTTAAAGACAGTGCCACAAGGCTTTAAAGGCAGTGCCACAAGGCTTTAAAGAGAGTGCCACAAGGCTTTAAAGACAGTGCCACAAGGCTTTAAAGACAGTGCCACAAGGCTTTAAAGACAGTGCCACAAGGCTTTAAAGACAGTGCCACAAGGCTTTAAAGACAGTGCCACAAGGTTTAAAGACAGTGCCACAAGGCTTTAAAGACAGTGCCACAAGGCTTTAAAGACAGTGCCACAAGGCTTTAAAGACAGTGCCACAAGGCTTTAAAGACAAGTGCCACAAGACTTTAAAGACAGTGCCACAAGACTTTAAAGACGGTGCCACAAGGCTTTAAAGACAGTGCCACAAGACTTTAAAGACAGTGCCACAAGACTTTAAAGACAGTGCCACAAGACTTTAAAGACAGTGTCACAGTGAAACAGTGAGGAGAGGACTGCCTGCCCAAACAGTGCCCTTCACTGCTGCTTACTCAGATTCTCAAGTTATCTCCTGATTAGCCGGGCTGTGGTGCCTATGTTGGTCTGCGTGCCGCTAGCACCAACAGCCTTGTTGATCAGGGCGTTAACCAGAAGACCTGGGACTTCCCGGAAGATTCTTCAGGTAACCATCAAGTGATACATATTTATGAGGTTTACATTACTATAATTATAATCGACAATACTACTCACAAAACAATATTACACACACAATATTACACACAATATTACACACAGAAACAATATTAATCAATACATTTCACACAAAGCACAATATTACACACAAAATATTTCATACAAAACAATATTACACAATAATATAGAAACAGCGGACTACAATCACAGATACACATCAACAAACAAATCACATCACAGCCAGAGTCACACCTCCAGTGTGTAATCCATAAACAATTCACCCACAACGTGTCTACTGGGGACACCATTCAGAGTGGCAATACAAGTACCAGTACTTGATAAATTTAAATGTTTATATAATAGTTGTAGTACCACTTAAGGTTTGACTGACAGTTTTAAGTACATGAGTGATCAGGTTTATTCATAATTATCATGGACAGGTTGAAAGAATTGTGAAATATTGGTAGTGAATTACACAGTCTCTCACAGGACAGTCAGATCAAGTGTACACACATTAACAAGTCTTTGTTTACCTGGAGTATACCTGGAGAGGGTTTCGGGGGTCAACGCCCCCGCAGCTCGGTCTGAGACCAAACCTCATGGTAGATCAGGGTCTGATCAACTAGGCTGTTGCTGCTTGCCGCACGCAAACTGACGTACAAACCACAGCCTGGTTGGTCAGGTACTGACTTTAGGTGCCTGTCCAGTGCCTTCTTGAAGACAGCCAGGGGTCTATTGGTAATCCCCCTTATGTATGCTGGGAGGCAGTTGAACAGTCTTGGGCCACGGACACTTATTGTGTTGTCTCTCAGTGTACTCGTGGCGCTCCTGCTTTTCATTGGGGGGATGTTGCATCTCCTGCCGAGTCTATTGCTTTCATAGGGAGTGATTTTCGTTTGCAGGTTTGGTACCAATCCCTCCAGGACCTTCCAAGTGTATATTATCATGTATCTCTCTCGTCTGCGTTCCAGGGAATACAGATCAAGGACCTTCAACCGTTCCCAGTAATTTAGGTGCCTTATCGTACTTATGTGTGCCGTGAAAGTTCTTTGTACACTCTCAAGGTCAGCAATGTCGCCTGCCTTGAAAGAGGCCGTTAGTGTACAGCAGTATTCCACCTAGAGAGAACAAGCGATTTGAAGAGAATCATCATGGGCTTCGCATCCCTAGTTTTGAAGGTTCTCATTATCCATCCTATCATTTTTCCTAGCAGATGCGGTAATACATTGTTGTGGTCTTTGAAGGCGAGATCCTCTGACATTATCACTCCCATGTCCTTCACATTACTTTTTCGCTCTATTGTATGGTTAGAATTTGTTGTACACCCTGTTACATAGTCTCACAGCACAGTCAGATCAAGTGTACATGCGTGGTGATCTACACTGTCTCACACAGCACAGTCAGATCAAGTGTACATGCGTGGTGATCTACACTGTCTCACACAGCACAGTCAGATCAAGTGTACATGCGTGGTGATCTACACTGTCTCACACAACACAGTCAGATCAAGTGTACATACGTGGTGATCTACACTGTCTCGCACAACACAGTCAGATCAAGTGTACATGCATGGTGAGCTACACTGTCTCACACAGCACAGTCAGATCAAGTGTACATGCGTGGTGAGCTACACTGTCTCACACAACACAGTCAGATCAAGTGTACATACGTGGTGATCTACACTGTCTCACACAACACAGTCAGATCAAGTGTACATACGTGGTGATCTACACTGTCTCGCACAACACAGTCAGATCAAGTGTACATGCATGGTGAGCTACACTGTCTCACACAGCACAGTCAGATCAAGTGTACATGCATGGTGAGCTACACTGTCTCACACAACACAGTCAGATCAAGTGTACATACGTGGTAATCTACACTGTCTCACACAACACAGTCAGATCAAGTGTACATACGTGGTGATCTACACTGTCTCGCACAACACAGTCAGATCAAGTGTACATGCGTGGTGATCTACACTGTCTCGCACAGCACAGTCAGATCAAGTGTACATGCGTGGTGAGCTACACTGTCTCACACAACTCAGTCAGATCAAGTGTACATACGTGGTGATCTACACTGTCTCACACAACACAGTCAGATCAAGTGTACATGCATGGTGAGCTACACTGTCTCACACAACACAGTCAGATCAAGTGTACATACGTGGTGATCTACACTGTCTCACACAACACAGTCAGATCAAGTGTACATGCATGGTGAGCTACACTGTCTCACACAACACAGTCAGATCAAGTGTACATACGTGGTGATCTACACTGTCTCGCACAACACAGTCAGATCAAGTGTACATACGTGGTGTGCTTCAATAATTCTGTCTGTACAGTGCTGTGTGTTAGCTGATAATATCGCAACGCTCTATTCTGCTTTATACACTGTTACTTGCAAACTGGTCATTAAACAATCTATGGAAAATATTACTCTGTCCACTATTAATAGAAGGTTAAGACATGTACATTTATTGCACATAAAGTGCGGAGGCTGAGAATACCTCTACCATGTATAGCTCTCATGGTAGTCTGTGAGTACCTGCTAGTGTTCCTGAAGTATAAATACTCCGGTATTTCAGCAGAACTGGAGTTTTTTTAAGCAGGATATGATATCGCCCATTGTTCACTGTGTTTTATGCTCACATTCAAAAGGACTCAGGTCTCCTTACAGCTGCTTCTCCAGTTTACGTAGCAGGAGGAAGACACTTGGATGTTAGAAGACTCTTGGATGTTAGAGGACTCTTGGATGTTAGAAGACTCTTGGATGTTAGAAGACTCTTGTATTGTGAGGGAGGGAGATGTGGGAGGTACAATACCTGAGAGGAAGCCGAGTCTTGACAAGAGCTGAGAATTAAAGCTCTTAGTCCGTGTATACAGCAGTGTAAAACTAATCTTCACGTACGTGTATACAGCAGTGTAAAACTAATCTTCACGTATGTGTTGTATTAAAAATAATTTACTGATATATATGTAATACCACTAACATACTTCCTGAGTGACACTGAAGACGGGGAGACTCCTATACTCACAGTAACTCCCACACACCAGTCACAGTAACTCCCACACACCACAGCCACAGTAACTCCCACACACCAGTCACAGTAACTCCCACACACCACAGTCACAGTAACTCCCACACACCAGTCACAGTAACTCCACACACAGTCAACTCCACACACCAGTCACAGTAACTCCCACACACCAGTCACAGTAACTCCCACACACCAGAGTCACAGTAACTCCCACACACCACAGTCACAGTAACTCCCACACACCACAGTCACAGTAACTCCCACACACCAGTCACAGTAACTCCCACTCCACAGTCACAGAAAGGCTACAAAATCTTGCACAGTGTCTTGCCTCTGCTAGCAAATTCTTCTGAATATAAGGGAGGTGATTCTTGGATATTTAAGAGAGCGTAAATTCTCTTCATGAAGAGACCGACAAATCACAGGATTGCCAGACACAGTCACCGGGATTTACTGCAGAGGTGGCTGAGGGAGGCAGCAGCAGTAGGGGTGACCGAGGCTACAGCAGTAATAGGGATGACCGAGGCAGCGGCAGCAGCAGGGAGGCGGCCGCTGTTACCTAGCGAGGCAACTGTAAGTTTGTAATGTTCTGTTGAACTTCATGAACGACTAGCACGAAATATTACTTTATCTTGTAAATACCTGCTAGGTGGAGGATATTGTACCTCCACACAATACCTGCTAGGTGGAGGATATTGTACCTCCACACAATACCTGCTAGGTGGAGGATATTGTACCTCCACACAATACCTGCTAGGTGGAGGATATTGTACCTCCACACAATACCTGCTAGGTGGAGGATATTGTACCTCCACAATACCTGCTAGGTGGAGGATATTGTACCTCCACAATACCGCTAGGTGGAGGATATTGTACCTCCACACAATACCTGCTAGGTGGAGGATATTGTACCTCCACACAATACCAGCTAGGTGGAGGATATTGTACCTCCACACAATACCAGCTAGGTGGAGGATATTGTACCTCCACACAATACCAGCTAGGTGGAGGATATTGTACCTCCACACAATACCTGCTAGGTGGAGGATATTGTCCTCCACACAATACCAGCTAGGTGGAGGATATTGTACCTCCACACAATACCAGCTAGGTGGAGGATATTGTACCTCCACACAATACCTGCTAGGTGGAGGATATTGTACCTCCACACAATACCTGCTAGGTGGAGGATATTGTACCTCCACACAATACCAGCTAGGTGGAGGATATTGTACCTCCACACAATACCTGCTAGGTGGAGGATATTGTACCTCCACACAATACCTGCTAGGTGGAGGATATTGTACCTCCACACAATACCTGCTAGGTGGAGGATATTGTACCTCCACACAATACCTGCTAGGTGGAGGATATTGTACCTCCACACAATACCAGCTAGGTGGAGGATATTGTACCTCCACACAATACCAGCTAGGTGGAGGATATTGTACCTCCACACAATACCTGCTAGGTGGAGGATATTGTACCTCCACACAATACCAGCTAGGTGGAGGATATTGTACCTCCACACAATACCAGCTAGGTGGAGGATATTGTACCTCCACACAATACCTCTAGGTGGAGGATATTGTACTCCACACAATACCAGCTAGGTGGAGGATATTGTACCTCCACACAATACCTGCTAGGTGGAGGATATTGTACTCCACACAATCCTGCAGGTGGAGGATATTGTACCTCCACACATACGCTAGGTGGAGGATATTGTACCTCCACACAATACTGCTAGGTGGAGGATATTGTACCTCCACACAATACCTGCTAGGTGGAGGATATTGTACTCCACACAATACCGCTAGGTGGAGGATATTGTACCTCCACACAATACCTGCTAGGTGGAGGATATTGTACTCACACACGTGTGGAGGATATTACTCACATACGCAGGTGGAGGATATTGTACCTCCACACAATACCAGCTAGGTGGAGGATATTGTACCTCCACACAATACCGCTAGGTGGAGGATATTGTACCTCCACACAATACCTGCTAGGTGGAGGATATTGTACCCCACAATACCTCAGGTGGAGGATATTGTACCTCCACACAATACCGCTAGGTGGAGGATATTGTACCTCACACAATACCGCTAGGTGGAGGATATTGTACCTCCACACAATACCTGCTAGGTGGAGGATATTGTACCCCAACAATACCTAGGTGGAGGATATTGTACCTCCACAAATACCGCTAGGTGGAGGATATTGTACCTCACACAATACCAGCTAGGTGGAGGATATTGTACTCCACACAATACCTCTAGGTGGAGGATATTGACCTCCACACAATACCTGCTAGGTGGAGGATATTGTACCTCCACAAATACCTGCTAGGTGGAGGATATTGTACCTCCACACATACCATGCTAGGTGGAGGATATTGTACCTCCCACAACCGCTAGGTGGAGGATATTGTACCCACAATCTGTAGGTGGAGGATATTGTACCTCCACAAATACCGCTAGGTGGAGGATATTGTACTCCACACAATACCGCTAGGTGGAGGATATTGTACCTCCAACAATACCTGCTAGGTGGAGGATATTGTACCTCCACAAATACCTGCTAGGTGGAGGATATTGTACCTCCACACAATACCGCTAGGTGGAGGATATTGTACTCCAACAATACCTGCTAGGTGGAGGATATTGTACCTCCACACAATACCTGCTAGGTGGAGGATATTGTACCTCCAAAAAACCTGCTAGGTGGAGGATATTGTACCTCCACAATACCTGCTAGGTGGAGGATATTGTACCTCACACAATACCTGCTAGGTGGAGGATATTGTACCTCCACACAATACCTGCTAGGTGGAGGATATTGTACCTCCAACAATACCAGCTAGGTGGAGGATATTGTACCTCCAAAACCGCTAGGTGGAGGTATTACTCACACAATACCTGGTAGGTTGTACCTCCACAATACCTGCTAGGTGGAGGATATTGTACTCAATACCTGTAGGTGGAAATACAGAAATACCTCAGAGATATGTACTCAAAATACCCTAGTGAGGTATGTACTCCCCAAATCTGTGGGGAATTTTCAATACGCTGGTGGAGGATATTGTACCTCCACACAATACCGCTAGGTGAGATTGACCAACAATACCGCTAGGTGGAGGATATTCCACACAAACCGTAGGTGAGGATGTACCTCCACACAATACCGCTAGGTGGAGGATATTGTACTCCACAACCTAGGTGGAGGATATTGACTCACACAATACCGCTAGGTGGAGGATATGTACCTCAACAATACCGCTAGGTGGAGGATATTGTACCTCACAATACCGCTAGGTGGAGGATATTGTACTCCACAATACCGCTAGGTGAGATATTGTCCTCCACAATACCGCTAGGTGGAGGATATTGACTCCACACAATACCTGCTAGGTGGAGGATTGTACCCACACAATCCAGTGGAATGTACCTCACACAATACCGTAGGTGAGGATATTGTCCTCCACACAACCGCAGGTGAGGATATTGTACCTCCACACTCCTGTAGGTGGAGGATATGTACCTCCAAATATGAGGTGGAGGATATTGACCTCCCAGAATACTGCTAGTGAGATATTGTACTCCACAATCCGCTAGGTGGAGATATTGTACCTCCACAATACCTGCTAGGTGGAGGATATTGTACCTCCACACAAACCGCTAGTGGAGATATTGTACCCCACAATACCGCTAGGTGGAGGATATTGTACTCCACACAATACCGCTAGGTGGAGATATTGTACCTCCACACAATACCGTGGTGGAGATATTTACCCAACAAACCGTAGGTGGAGGATATTGTACCTCCACACATACCTGGTAGGTATGTACTCCCACAACCCGGTAGTATGTACTCACCAAACCACAGGTGGAGGATATTGTACCTCCACACAATACCGCTAGGTGGAGGATATTGTACCTCCAAAATACCCTAGGTGAGATATTGTACCTCCACAAACCTGCTAGGTGGAGGATATTGTACCTCCCACAACTGCTAGGTGGAGGATATTGTACCTCCACACAATACCTGCTAGGTGGAGGATATTGTACCTCCACACAATACCAGTGGGGAATACTCCACACAATACCGCTAGGTGGAATTTGATCAAAACCGCTAGGTGAGATTTTCCTCCTATGGGGAGAATTCCCAGCAGGGGATTGTCCTCCACCAACCGCTAGGTGATATTGTCCTCCACTCCACAGGTGGAGATATTGTACTCCACACAATACCACAGGTGGAGGATATTGTACCTCCACAAATACCCAGGTGGAGGATATTGACTCCAACCAGGTGGAGGATATTGTACTCACAATCCGCGGTGGAGATATTACCTCACACAACCCTAGGTGGAGGAATACCACCAATCGCTGGTGGGGATATTTACTCCAAAATCCGGGTGAGATACTCCACAAACCAGGAGAATGCTCACAAACCGCTAGGGATATTGACCACACAATACCGCTAGGGGGATATTGTCTCCAACAAACTGTAGTGGAGATATTGCCACAATACCGCTAGGTGGGGATATTGCCACAATACCTAGGTGGAGGATTGTACCTCACAACCTAGTGGAATTGCTCACACAATCCGCTAGGTGGAGGATATTGTACCTCCACAATACCGCTAGGTGGAGATATTGTCCTCCACACAATCGCTAGGTGAGATATTGTCCTCCAACAATACCAGCTAGTGAGGAATGTCCTCCACACAATACCAGCTGGTGGAGGATTTGTCTCACAAATACGTAGGTGGAGATATATCCACCTACTGTGGATATGTACTCCACTACCTGGGGAGTTACCCACACCTAGTGGAGATATGTACTCCATACCGCTAGGTGGAGATTTCCCACAATACCAGCTAGGTGGAGATATGTACCCGTTGGAGGTGAATAAGGTGGAGGATTGTCCACTCCCAGGTGGGGATATTGCTCACAATCCGGTGGGATTGTCCTCACACAATACCGTAGGTGGAGGATTGTACTCCAAATACCGCTAGTGGTTACTCCAACAAGCTAGGTGGAGGATATTGTACCTCCAATACCGCTAGGTGGAGGATATGTACCTCACACAATACTGAGGTGAGAATTACGTGGATATCCTCTAGGTGGGGAATTGTACCTCCAAACCCAGTGGAGGAATTGTCTCCCCAAACCTCAGTGAGGATATTGTCCTCCAATACCTGCTAGGTGGAGGATATTGTCTCCACAAATACCTGCTAGGTGGAGGATATTGTACCTCCACAATACCGCTAGGTGGAGGATATTGTACCTCCACAATACCGCTAGGTGGAGGATTGTACCTCCAACAATACCTGCTAGTGGAGGATATTGACCTCCACACAATACCTGCTAGGTGGAGGATATTGTACCTCCACACAATCTCTAGGTGGAGGATATTGTACCCACACAATACCTGCTAGGTGGAGGATATTGTACCTCCACACAATACCTGCTAGGTGGAGGATATTGTACCTCCACACAATACCCTAGGTGGAGGATATTGTACCTCCACACAATACCTGCTAGGTGGAGGATATTGTACCTCCACAACATACCTGCTAGGTGGAGGATATTGTACCTCCACACAATACCAGCTAGGTGGAGGATATTGTACTCCACAAAACCTGCAGGTGGAGGATATTGTACCTCCACACAATACCTGCTAGGTGGAGGATATTGTACCTCCACACAATACCTGCTAGGTGGAGGATATTGTACCTCCACAATACCTGCTAGGTGGAGGATATTGTACCTCCACACAATACCTGCTAGGTGGAGGATATTGTACCTCCACACAATACCTGCTAGGTGGAGGATATTGTACCTCCACACAATACCTGCTAGGTGGAGGATATTGTACCTCCACACAATACCTGCTAGGTGGAGGATATTGTACCTCCACACAATACCTGTTAGGTGGAGGATATTGTACCTCCACACAATACCTGCTAGGTGGAGGATATTGTACCTCCACACAATACCTGCTAGGTGGAGGATATTGTACCTCCACACAATACCTGCTAGGTGGAGGATATTGTACCTCCACACAATACCTGCTAGGTGGAGGATATTGTACCTCCAACAATACCTGCTAGGTGGAGGATATTGTACCTCCACACAATACCTGCTAGGTGGAGGATATTGTACCTCCACACAATACCTGCTAGGTGGAGGATATTGTACCTCCACACAATACCAGCTAGGTGGAGGATATTGTACCTCCACACAATACCTGCTAGGTGGAGGATATTGTACCTCCACACAATACCTGCTAGGTGGAGGATATTGTACCTCCACACAATACCTGCTAGGTGGAGGATATTGTACCTCCACACAATACCTGCTAGGTGGAGGATATTGTACCTCCACACAATACCAGCTAGGTGGAGGATATTGTACCTCCACACAATACCTGCTAGGTGGAGGATATTGTACCTTCACACAATACCTGCTAGGTGGAGGATATTGTACCTCCACACAATACCTGTTGTATTGGCTGACGCTGGCATACTGTTGCTATTGTATTGACTGACGCTTTTTTGATACTGCTGCTGTTGTAGTGACTGCTGCAGTTTTCTGTTGCTGTTGAAGTGGCTGACACTGACTTACTACTGTTGTTGCTGTAGTGGCTGAAGCTGGCTTAATGTTGTTGCTGTAGTGGCTGACGCTGGCTTACTGCTGTTGCAGTGGCTGACGCTGGCGCTTACTGTTGTTGTAGTGGCTGACAGTGGCCTACTGCTGTTGTTGTAGTGGCTGACAATGGCTTACTGTTGCTGTTTCAGTGGCTGACTCTGGCTTACTGTTGTTGTTGTTGTAATGGCTGACGATGGCTTACTGTTGCTGTTTCAGTGGCTGTCGCTGGCCTACTGTTGCTGTAGAGGCTAACATTGGCTTACTGTTGTTGCTGTAGTGGCTGACGCTGGCTTACTGCTGTTGCAGTGGCTGACGCTGGCTTACTGTTGTTGTAGTGGCTGACAGTTGTTTACTGCTGTTCTTGTAGTGGCTGACGATGACGATGGCTTACTATTGCTGTTTCAGTGGCTGACGCTGGCTTCCTGTTGTTGTTGTAATGGCTGACGCTGGCTTACTGTTGCTGTTTCATTGGCTGACGCTGGCTTACTGTTGTTGTAGAGGCTAACACTGGCTTACTATTATTGTTGTAGTGGATGGCACTGGCTTACTACTGTTGCTGTGGCTAACGCTGGCTTACTGTTGTTGTAGTGGCTGACACTGGCTTACTGCTGTTACAGTATTTGACGCTGGCTTACTGTGTTGTAGTGGCTGACACTGGCTTACTGATGCTGCTGCTGGCTGACACTGGCTTACTGATGCTAACGCTGGCTTACTGTTGTTGTAGTGGCTGACACTGGCTTACTGCTGTTACAGTGGCTGACGCTGGCTTACTGGTGTTGTAGTGGCTGACACTGGCTTACTGATGCTGCTGCTCCCCTGACAGCAGCAGCAGCAGCAGCCTCACTGCTCCCTCCATAAAGTCATTACAAGGTTCGAGTAACTGCTAATGGATTTTCCATAAACCCTGAATACTGTCACATAAAACTGTGGTGGAGCAGTGCACGTGCTGACACTCAGCAGGTGGTGGAGAAGTGCACGTGCTGACACTCAGCAGGTGGTGGAGCAGTGCACGTGCTGACACTCAGCAGATGGTGGAGCAGTGCACGTGCTGACACTCAGCAGGTGGTGGAGCAGTGCACGTGCTGACACTCAGCAGGTGGTGAGGCAGTGCACCTGCTGACACTCAGCAGGTTGTGGAGCAGTGCACCTGCTGACACTCAGCAGGGAGGGGCACGGGTACAGGCAGGAGGGGCACGGGTACAGGTAGGAGGGGCACGGGTACAGGTAGGAAGGGCACGGGTACAGGTAGGAGGGGCACGGGTACAGGTGGGAGGGGCACAGGTACAGGTAGGAAGGGCACGGGTACAGGTAGGAGGGGCACGGGTACAGGCAGGAGGGGAACGGGTACAGGTAGGAGGGGCACGGGTACAGGTAGGAGGGGCACGGATAAAGGTAGAAGGGGCACGGGTACAGGCAGGAGGGGCACGGGTACAGGTATGAGGGGCACGGGTACAGGTAGGGGGTTCAAGTGTTGGGAAAGAGAACAGGTGTTGAGGGAATTAACATGAAATACAGGACTGGTAAGACAAGCTTATGTGAACAACACACGAAGAACTGGACCAGCTGTGTGAAGCCAGCCCCTATGCCAGCCCCCAGGCCAGCCCCCAGGCCAGTCCCGAGACCAGCCCCCAGACCAGCCCCCAGGCCAGCCCCCAGACAAGCCCCAGACCAGCCCTCTCGTTAAGCCCCCAGACAAGCCCCCAGACAGGCCCCCAGGCCAGTCCGAGACCAGCCCCCAGACCAGCCCCCAGGCCAGCCCCAGGCCAGCCCCAGACCAGCCCCCTCGTCAAGCCCCCAGACAAGCCCCCAGACAGGCCCCCAGGCCAGCCCCCAGACAGACCAACACCGAGGGTGGTCACAGCTGTGGCACTCCAGTAAAATGACTCGCTCAGAGACTTTTCTTTAAATGTTTGTCGTAAAGTCAGCAGCTGTGCCACACTGTGTAACGCTGCGTCACACTGTGTAACGCTGTGCCACACTGTGTAACGCCGTGTCACACTGCCACACTGTGTAACGCCGTTTCACACTGTGTCACACTGTTTAACGTTGTGTAGCGCTGTGTTACACTGTGTAACGCTGTGCAACACTGTGCCACACTGTGTAACGCTGTGTCACACTGTGCAACACTGTGCCAGACTGTGTAGCGCTGTGCCAGACTGTGTAACGCTGTACCACACTGTGTAACGCTGAGTCATACTGTGCCAGACTGTGTAACTCTGTGCAACACTGTGTATCGCTGTGCCACACTGTGTAACGCTGTGCCACACTGTGTAACGCTGTGCCACACTGTAACGCTGTGCCACTCTGTGTAATGCTGTGCCACTCTGTGTAATGCTGTGCCACACTGTGTAACGCTGTGCCACATTGTGTAACGCTGTGCCACACTGTCACACTGTGTGCCACACTGTGTCACTGTGGAACAGTGTCACAGTGTATGCTACATCCTGTGCCACATTGTGAGCCACACTGAGAGCTACATAGAGCCACACTAAGAGCTACACAGTCACACTGAGAGCTACACAGAGCCACACTGAGAGTTACACAGAGCCACACTGAGAGCTACGCAACCACACTGAGAGCTACACAGAGCCACACTGAGAGCTACATAGCCACACTGAGAGCTACACAGCCACACTAAGAGCTACACAGAGCCACACTGAGAGCTACACAGAGCCACACTGAGAGCTACACAGAGCCACACTGGCTGGGAACTACAGCAACGGTTATATCCCAGAGTTGGCGGTAATCTCTCCATTTTAGGCAAATTATGGCAGGTTACGTGTGTACAGGTGGCAGGTGGTGGTGGTGGCAGGGACAGGTGGTGGTGGCAGGGACAGGTGGTGGTGGCAGGGATAGGTGGTGATGGCAGGGACAGGTGGTTGTGGCAGGAACATGTGGTGGTGGCAGGGACAGGTGGTGGCGGCGGCAGGGACAGGTGGTGGTGGCAGGGACAGGTGGTGGTGGCAGGGACAGGTGATGGCAGGGACAGGTGGTTGTGGCAGGGACAGATGGTGGTGGCAGGGACAGGTGATGGCGGCGGCAGGGACAGTTGGTGGTGGCAGGGACAGGTGGTGGTGGCAGGGATAGTTGGTGACGGCAGGGACAGGTGGTTGTGGCAGGAACAGGTGGTGGTGGCAGGGACAGGTGGTGGTGGCAGGGACAGGTGGTGGTGGCAGGGACAGGTGGTGGTGGCAGGAACAGGTGGTGGTGGCAGGGACAGGTTGTGGCGGCAGCAGGGACAGGTGGTGGTGACAGCAAGGACAAGTGGTGGTGGCAGGGACAGGTGGTGGTGGCAGGGACAGGTGATGGCAGGGACAGGTGGTTGTGGCAGGGACAATGGTGGTGGCAGGGACAGGTGATGGCGGCGGCAGGGACAGGTGGTGGTGGCAGAGACATTTGCCACTGCTTTCTTCATGTGTCTCGTGTGTGGGACTCTTATCAGTGGCCTTACTGAAGTCCATATACACAATATTATATTCTTCATCTTGATCTGTTGCCTCAGATGCCTTACTAATTGAAGGTTATTATTTTTTTTAAGGAACGCACACACCTTTCATGGTGGCTTCGGACTGCAGCCGCAGTTATTGATTCCATCAACTTTCCCACAATTGTGGTTAGTCTTATAGGTACTAAGCTTAAATTACAGACTAATCTCTTGCTTTGCAAATGGGTATTACATTTGTCCTTTTCCACATATTCGGTACAACTCGTCTAGTGATGAGACCAACCAGTGGTTTGATAAATTCCTATTTACATTCCTTCACAATCATTGAAAACACCTCATTAGGGCATGAAGACTCTGTTTCAGACTATCAGCTATTTGAAAAAAAAACAGCTGATGAGGGCCAGGGGACTTGCTTGATTTCGATCTGTCAGTTATTTGAGGACCTTGTCACTAGTTACTTGATCTTGTATAATTTATTCTCTTCCTCTCCTGTATATTTATTAATCTCTGGGATTTCATTTGTATTATCTTGGGTAAAAACAGAGAGGAAATAAGTGTTAAAATGGTACACATTTCTTTGCCACTTATTCCCATATTGGAAAGGAAACCATCAAGTTCGTTTAGGATTGCCTCGCAACCTCTGTTTCATATCTTTTGATTTCCTTTATTCCTTTTTTCTTTTAATTTTGTGGCATGTTAAGATGACATTACATTTTATTCGGCGCATGTCACACCCATATAAGCATGCACTTCCCAGCAGCAACCAGATGCTAAGGGTATAATGAGTAGGAGTCATGTCACACCCATATAAGCATGCACTTCCCACCAGCAACCAGATGCTAAGGGTATAATGAGTAGGAGTCATGTCACACCCATATAAGCATGCACTTCCCACCAGCAACCAGATGCTAAGGGTATAATGAGTAGGAGTCATGTCACACCCATATAAGCATGCACTTCCCACCAGCAACCAGATGCTAAGGGTATAATGAGTAGGAGTCATGTCACACCCATATAAGCATGCACTTCTGACCAGCCAACCAGATGCTAAGGGTATAATGAGTAGGAGTTTCTTTGTCACAAGGAAGTCCACCAAAGTTATGAAGCGATGTAGAACACTCGTGAATCAACCTTGGCAGACTTACTTCCAAGTCTGGTCCAAGACAGTTCTCACCGTCTCTCTTGCTTGCAATTTGCCTTTCTGTACATATCCTCTGTAAATATTGTACATACACATTATTGATTGCTGTTTGATGAAGGAAATATATATGTATTTACTCTCCGCTGCCGTTTGCTGGTTCCTGGTTTCTACATTGGTTATCGTGCTACAACCAGGTGTGCAGGCCACTAGACTACACCTGTGTTCGTAATAACGTCTCTCTTAAAATTAATATATTGGTAAATATGGTGATCCTCTACGCTCTTGGTTCGCTGGTAAATGTTGCTTGTGTTTCATCCAAGAGATGTTTTAGTCGATTGTTTTATCGATTTAGATTAATTTACATTTGATCTAATTTCTCTATTCGGAATGTATACAGCCTGGGAGGCTTGTACAATGCTTGAAGAACGTCTTATTGGCAGCCATCAGCACTGTTCATGCTGCCTCCCTCATGATATTCTCTGGTCACATTACCCCATTCTACATTAATCAGGTAATTCCATTTCCCCATATAATCTGGGGAACTTGCCTCTGTTATCACTGTTAAAACTAACTCCACAAGATAGTGGAAGTGATTCATGATTGTCGAAGCTCTTCATTACCCTCAAGATCACTTATCAGAGAATCCTTGTTCGACACAACAGTCCACAAAGTTATTTCCTCTTAACTGCTTCTCAAACAGTTGTGAAATATTATTTTTTTTGTAAAGCTTAGATCGGGAAGAAATGAATGATTTGTAAAACGTCGCATTTGGAGGGACAGGTTGAAGAATTCAGGCGGCACCGTAACACACAAATACATCTGAATTTTTTCTGATGCATTAAAATGCAGGTGAAGGATCAGAAAACATTGAAAGGCATCAGAAAACATCCAGAACAGGAGTCTCTGGGAACCCACAATGTGTGTGTGTATACTCACCTAATTGTGGTTGCAGGGGTCGAGTCATATCTCCTGGTTCCGCCTCTTCACTGATCGCTACTAAGTCCTCTCTCTTCCTGCTCCAAGAGCTTTATTATACCTCTTATTAAAACTATGTATGGTTCCTGCCTCCATTACGTCACTTGCCAGACTATTCCACTTCCTGACAACTCTATGAGTGAACAAATACTTCCTAACATCCACGTGACTCATCTGAGTCCTCATCCACGTGACTCATCTGAGTCCTCAACTTCCAATTGTGACCCCTTGTTTCTGTGTCCCATCTCTGGAACATCCTGTCTCTGTCCACCTTGTCAATTCCTCGCAGTATTTTATAAGTCGTTATCATGTCTCCCTTAACCCTCCTGTCCTCCAGTATCTTCAGGCCGGTTTCCCTTAACCTCTCCTCATAGGACATTCCTGTGTGTGTACTCACCTAGTTGTGGTTGCAGGGGTCGATTCATAGCTCCTGGCCCCGCCTCTTCACTGGCCGCTACTGGGTCACTCTCCATTCGCCATGAGCCTTATCATACCTCTTCTTGAAGCTATGAATGGATCCTGCCTCCACTACATCACTTCCCAAGCTATTCCACTTCCTGACAACTCTGTGTGTGCGTGTGTGTGCGTGTGTGTGTGTGTGTGTGTGTGTGTGTGTGTGTGTGTGTGATCCAAACAAAATATGATCACAAGAATTGTTATCATGCAAGTTGTTCTAGTGTAACTGTTTTTTGAAACACTGTATTACCTGCAACACTGCGTTACATGCAACACTGTACTGCCTGCAACACTGCATTACTTGCAACACTGCGGTACCTGTAACACTGTATTACCTGCAACACAGCATTACTTGCAACATTGCATTACCTGCAACACTGTATTACCTGCAACACTGTATTACCTGCAACATTGCATTACCTGCAACACTGTATTACCTGCAACACTTTTCCCCCAATGTTTTCTTGTCATAATATTACTTCAGCAATACTCGTATTTTGCAACACTGTATTTCTCCAACATTGTCTCCCAACACTAGTGCTGCTACACTTGCAACACTCAACACTAGTGCTGCTACACTTGCAACACTCAAAATTAGTGCTGTTACACTTGCAACACTGAACACTAGTGCTGCTACACTTGCAACACTCAACACTAGTGCTGCCACACTTGCAACACTGAACACTAGTGCTGCTACACTTGCAACACTCAACACTAGTGCTGCCACACTTGCAACACAGAACACTAGTGCTGCCACACTTGCAACACTCAACACTAGTGCTACCATACTAGCAACACTCAACACTATTGCTGCCACACTTGCAACACTGAACACTAGTGTTGCCACACTTGCAACACTGAACACTAGTGCTGCCACATTTGCAACACTGAACACTAGTGCTGCCACACTTGCAACACTGAACACTAGTGCTGCCACACTTGCAACACTGAACACTAGTGCTGCCACACTTGCAACACTGAACACTAGTGCTGCCACACTTGCAACACTGAACACTAGTGCTGCTACACTTGCAACATTGAACACTAGCGCTGCCACACTTGCAACACTGAACACTAATGCTGCCACACTTGCAACACTGAACACTAGTGCTGCCACACTTGCAACACTCAACACTAGTGTTGCCACACTTGCAATACTAATTCTCCAGCATTGCATTTCCTACAATATTTGTCGCAGTATTATATCCGCTGGTATTTTTTTCCCAGGCTTCCCTCGCATCACTGATGCTTAGCGTTTCAAACGTAATTTTGCAATGTTTTTCTACAATCTTTTGAAGAACTTCCAGATTTCGGAGACTTTTTTAACATAAAAAATATATGGAATTACTGGATACTTGTTCTGTTATGTTTCATAGCGACCATTACTGTGTCGTAGTTCTTGTACTGATAACTGGAACTACGACGCAGACATTACTGTGTCGTAGTTCTTGTACTGATAAGTGGAACTACGACGCAGACATTACTGTGTCGTAGTTCTTGTACTGATAACTGGAACTACGACGCAAACATTACTGTGTCGTAGTTCTTGTACTGATAACTGGAACTACGACGCAGACATTACTGTGTCGTAGTTCTTGTACTGATAACTGGAACTACGACACAAACATTACTGTGTCGTAGTTCTTGTACTGATAACTGGAACTACGACGCAGACATTACTGTGTCATAGTTCTTGTACTGATAACTGGAACTACGACGCAGACATTACTGTGTCGTAGTTCTTGTACTGATAACTGGAACTACGACGCAGACATTACTTTGTCGTAGTTCTTGTACTGATAACTGGAACTACGACGCAGACATTACTGTGTCGTAGTTCTTGTACTGATAAGTGGAACTACGACGCAAACATTACTGTGTCGTAGTTCTTGTACTGATAACTGGAACTACGACGCAAACATTACTGTGTCGTAGTTCTTGTACTGATAACTGGAACTACGACGCAAACATTACTGTGTCGTAGTTCTTGTACTGATAACTGGAACTACGACACAAACATTACTGTGTCGTAGTTCTTGTACTGATAACTGTCTTACGTAACTACCTTATGGTATTTTCACCTGTCCAGGAAAAGTATCCCTGGTATCCCTAAGCACCAGTCCCCTCTATCTCAGTGATCCAGGAAAGGTATCCCTCAACACCAGCCCCCTCTACCTCAGTGACCCAGGAAAGGTATCCCTCAACACCAGCCCCTCTATCTCAGTGATCCAGGAAAGGTATCCCTCAACACCAGCCCCCTCTACTCAGTGACCCAGGAAAGGTATCCCTCAACCCTAGCCCCCTCTACCTCAGTGACCCAGGAAAGGTATCCCTCAACACCAGCCCCTCTATCTCAGTGATCCAGGAAAGGTATCCCTCAACACCAGCCCCCTCTACCTCAGTGACCCAGGAAAGGTATCCCTCAACCCTAACCCCCTCTACCTCAGTGATCCAGGAAAGGTATACCTGGTATCCCTCAACATCAGCCCTCTCTACCTCAGTGATCCAGGAAAGGTATCCCTGGTATCCCTCAGCCCCCTCTACCTCAGTGATCCAGGAAAGGTATCTCTGGTATCCCTCAGCCCCCTCTACCTCAGTGATCCAGGAAAGGTATCACTGGTATCCCTCAACACCAACCCTTTCTACCTCAACCCACGCAAAAGGAATTAGTACAAAATGCGGTTTCTCATATACCCATGTATATGACTGAGGTAGAGCTGTACCCTCCCAGGAGGACCAGGAGGTAGAGATGTACCCTCCCAGGAGGTAGAGCTGTACCCTCCCAGGAGGACCAGGAGGTAGAGCTGTACCCTCCCAGGAGGTAGAGCTGTACCCTCCCAGGAGGTAGAGCTGTACCCTCCCAGGAGGTAGAACTGCACCCTCCCAAGAGGACCAGGAGGTAGAGTTGTACCCTCCCAAAAGGACCAGGAGCAGGAGATCAACACCTTCAAGTGGTTCAGGATGTCTACCTCAACGTACATACGGATTTAATGATAATTTATTGTTATCTAAGTAAACAATGTAAGTAAACAATCACCAGGAGTCAATATTGTTCACGATATCTGTTATAACATTAATAAAGTGTCTAGCAGCAGCCAGGGTGACCATGTCTCAGTTATTATAATGACAAAACTTTTCTTACGACCTTAATTAAACCCTCGCTCCCTTAACCTTGAACCTCTCTCCCTTAGCCTTGAACCACTCTCCCTTAGCCTTGAACCTCTCTCCCTTAGCCTTGAACCTCTCTCCCTTAGCACTGAACCTCTCTCCCTTAGCCTTGAACCACTCTCCCTAAGCCTTGATCCTCTCTCCCTTAGCCTTGAACCTCTCTCCCTTAGCCTTGAACCTCTCTCCCTTAGCCTTGAACCTCTCTCACTTAGCCTTGAACCACTCTCCCTTAGCTTTGAACCTCTCTCCCTTAGCCTTGAACCTCTCTCCCTTAGCACTGAACCTCTCTCTCCCTTAGCCTTGAACCACTCTCCCTTAGCCTTGAACCTCTCTCTCTTAGCCTTGAACCTCTCTCCCTTAGCACTGAGCCTCTCTCCCTTAGCCTTGAACCTCTCTCCCTTAGCACTGAACCTCTCTCTCCCTTAGCCTTGAACCTCTCCCTTAGCATTGAACCTCTCTCCCTTAGCAGTGAACCTCTCTCCTTAGCATTGAACCTCTCTCCCTTAGCATTGAACCTCTCCCTTAGCATTGAACCTCTCTCCCTTAGCACTGAACCTCTCTCTCTCTTAGCATTGAACATCTTTCCCTTAGCATTGAACCTCTCTCCCTTAGCATTGAACCTCTCTCCCTTAGCATTGAACCTCTCTCCCTTAGCATTGAACCTCTCTCCCTTAGCATTGAACCTCTCTCCCTTGCACTGAGCGAGTTTTCATTAGCCTTGAATGACCCTCCCGAAGCCTGTAACGACCTTGCAGCCATGAACCAAACAGCCATGAACCAAACAGCCATGAACCAAGCAGTGTTGAGATGAGAGCCTGGCCAGCAGCCATGAACCAAGCAGTGTTGAGCAGAGATCCTGGCCAGCAGCCATGAACCAGGCAGTGTTGAGCTGAGAGCCTGGCCAGCAGCCATGAACCAGGCAGTGTTGAGCTGAGAGCCTGGCCAGCAGCCATGAACCAGGCAGTGTTGAGCTGAGAGCCTGGCCAGCAGCCATGAACCAGGCAGTGTTGAGCTGAGAGCCTGGCCAGCAGCCATGAACCAGGCAGTGTTGAGCTGAGAGCCTGGCCAGCAGCCATGAACCAGGCAGTGTTCAGCTAAGAGCCCGGCCAGCAGCCATGAACCAGGCAGTGTTGAGCTGAGAGCCTGGCCAGCAGCCATGAACCAGGCAGTGTTCAGCTAAGAGCCTGGCCAGCAGCCATGAACCAGGCAGTGTTGAGCTGAGAGTCTGGCCAGCAGCCATGATCCAGGCAGTGTTGAGCTGAGAGCCTGGCCAGCAGCCATGAACCAGGCAGTGTTGAGCTGAGAGCCTGGCCAGCAGCCATGAACCAGGCAGTGTTGAGCTGAGAGCCTGGCCAGCAGCCATGAACCAGGCAGTGTTGAGCTGAGAGCCTGGCCAGCAGCCATGAACCAGGCAGTGTTGAGCTGAGAGCCTGGCCAGCAGCCATGAACCAGGCAGTGTTCAGCTAAGAGCCTGGCCAGCAGCCATGAACCAGGCAGTGTTGAGCTGAGAGCCTGGCCAGCAGCCATGAACCAGGCAGTGTTGAGCTGAGAGCCTGGCCAGCAGCCATGAACCAGGCAGTGTTGAGCTGAGAGCCTGGCCAGCAGCCATGAACCAGGCAGTGTTGAGCTGAGAGCCTGGCCAGCAGCCATGAACCAGGCAGTGTTCAGCTAAGAGCCTGGCCAGCAGCCATGAACCAGGCAGTGTTGAGCTGAGAGCCTGGCCAGCAGCCATGAACCAGGCAGTGTTGAGCTGAGAGCCTGGCCAGCAGCCATGAACCAGGCAGTGTTGAGCTGAGAGCCTGGCCAGCAGCCATGAACCAGGCAGTGTTGAGCTGAGAGCCTGGCCAGCAGCCATGAACCAGGCAGTGTTGAGCTGAGAGCCTGGCCAGCAGCCATGAACCAGGCAGTGTTCAGCTAAGAGCCTGGCCAGCAGCCATGAACCAGGCAGTGTTGAGCTGAGAGCCTGGCCAGCAGCCATGAACCAGGCAGTGTTGAGCTGAGAGCCTGGCCAGCAGCCAGCTGAGAGCCTTCAATATTCAGTCTGAACAAATCCTTCATACTACAAGAATCTTAGAAACTTGTTTTACAAAGATTTACTCGAATTTACATGTCTCCTAATTTACATGTCACCTAATTTACGTCTCCTAATTTACATGTCTCCTAATTTACAACTCAAAAAATCCTATTTTAGAAACATTAAAATTAGAAAAACTCAAATTTGAGTTCTGAAAATGTGAACGAAATTCTTGAAATTAGAAAATATTGGTAATAATTGAGCCAAAATTTTACAGAATAAAAAAACTGCCACTGGGAATAAAATGACCAGATGGAAGATAACAATAAGTATTTTGAGGTGGAAACTGAGTGAACTAATGACCAGAAGAAGAGACAGAGATGTCTGCTGTAAGAGATGACAGAGTAATGAGAGATCTGTCTGCGTCTATAGTGGTGGTAGACTGTCACCACTGTGGTGGTAGACTGTCACCATCACTATCAATGGTACCACTAACACAACCAGGGTATGTGCTCACACACGTGTTACTGAGCACCTGTACTCACGTGTTACTGAGCACCTGTGTTCACACACGTGTTACTGAGCACCTGTGTTCACACGTGTTACTGAGCACCTGTGCTCACACACGTGTTACTGAGCACCTGTGCTCACACACGTGTTACTGAGCACCTGTGCTCACACACGTTACTCAGCACCTGTGCTCACACACGTGTTACTGAGAACCTGTGCTCACACACGTGTTACTGAGCATCTGTGCTCACACACGTGTTACTGAGCACCTGTACTCACACACGTGTTACTGAGCACCTGTGCTCACACACGTTACTCAGCACCTGTGCTCACACACGTGTTACTGAGCACCTGTGCTCACACACGTGTTACTGAGCACCTGTGCTCACACACTCCTAAACAGCAGTGTTGAGAGCAACATGAGACTATCAGCCACGCTCAGCCATGCACAATCCTCTTAGAATTTCCATCAAAGTAATTAAATGTTGAGTCTTTAATGGAGTATTTATATAATCCACATTATGTGTGTGTGTGTGTGTGTGTGTATACCCACTCTCTCCCTGCAGATTCTCTCTCAGCCACCACATTATCTCTCAGTTGCTGAGTTATCTCTCACTGTCTCCCAGAGAAGGGTCTCCAATATATCCAATATTGCTATATTCTTTTGAGTTAAAATGTCCGAATTGTGGTCAGAGATATATTGTGTGCCCTGGTAGATCCCAGGACCCCGGTGGATCCCAGGAGCCTGGTGGATCCAAGGACCCTGGTGCATCCCAGGACCCTGGTGACTCCTAGGACCCTGGTGACTCCTAGGACCCTGGTGACTCCTAGTACCCTAGTGACTCCTAGGGCGCTAGTGACTCCTAGGACCCTGGTGACTCCTAGGACCCTGGTGACTCCTAGTACCTTGGTGACTCTAGGACCCTGGTGACTCCTAGGACCCTGGTGACTCCAAGGACCCTGGTGACTCCTAGTACCCTGGTGACTCCTAGGATCTTGGTGACTCCCAGGACCCTAGTGGATCCCAGGACCCTGGTAGATCCCAGGACCCTGGTGGATCCCAGGACCCTGGTGGATCCCAGGACCCTGGTGCATCCCAGGACCCTGGTGCATCCCAGGACTCTGGTGGATCCCAGGACCCTGGTGCATCCCAGGACCCTGGTGCATCCCAGGACCCTGGTGGACCCTGGTGCATCCCAGGACCCTGGTGGACCCCAGGACCCTGGTGGATCCCAGGACCCTGGTGGATCCCAGGACCCTGGTTGATCCCATGACCCTGGTGCATCCCAGGACCCTGGTGCATCCAAGGACCCTGGTGGATCCCAGGACCCTGGTGGATCCCAGGACCCTGGTGCATCCCAGGACCCTGGTGCATCCCAGGACCCTGGTGCATCCCAGGACCCTGGTGCATCCCAGGACCCTGGTGGATCCCAGGACCCTGGTGGATCCCAGGACCCTGGTGGATCCCAGGACCCTGGTGGATCCTAGGACCCTGGTGGATCCCAGGACCCTGGTGGATCCCAGGACCCTGGTGGATCCCAGGACCCTGGTGGATCCCAGGACCCTGGTGGCCCCAGGACCCTGGTGGATCCCAGGACCCTGGTGGATCCCAAGACCCTGGTGGATCCCAGGACCCTGGTCGATCCACGGACCCTGGTGGATCCCAGGACCCTGGTGCATTCCAGGACCCTGGTAGATCCCAGGACCCTGGTGGACCCAGGACCCTGGTGGATCCCAGGACCCTGGTGGTTCCCAGGACCCTGGTGGATCTCAGGACCCTGGTGGATCCCAGGACCCTGGTGGATCCCAGGACCCTGGTGGATCCCAGGACCCTGGTGGTTCCCAGGACCCTGGTGGATCCCAGGACCCTGGTGCATTCCAGGACCCTGGTGGATCCCAGGACCCTGGTGGACCCAGGACCCTGGTGGATCCCAGGACCCTGGTGGATCACAGGACCCTGGTGGATCACAGGACCCTGGTGGATCCCAGGACCCTGGTGGATCCCAGGACCCTGGTGCATCCCAGAACCCTGGTGGATCCCAGAACCCTGGTAGATCCCAGGACCCTGGTGGATCCCAGGACCCTGGTGGATCCAAGGAGCCTGGTGCATCCCAGGACCCTGGTGGATCCCAGGACCCTGGTGACTCCTAGGACCCTGGTGACTCCTAGTACCCTAGTGACTCCTAGGGCGCTGGTGACTCCTAGGACCCTGGTGACTCCTAGGACCCTGGTGACTCCTAGTACCTTGGTGACTCCTAGGACCCTGGTGACTCCTAGGACCCTGGTGACTCCTGGGACCCTGGTGACTCCTAGGACCCTGGTGACTCCTAGGACCCTGGTGACTCCTAGGACCCTGGTGACTCCTAGGACCCTGGTGACTCCAAGGACCCTGGTGACTCCTAGTACCCTGGTGACTCCTAGGATCTTGGTGACTCCTAGGACCCTGGTGACTCCTAGGACCCTGGTGACTCCTAGGACCCTGGTGACTCCTAGGACCATGGTGACTCCTAGTACCCTGGTGACTCCTAGGATCTTGGTGACTCCTAGGACCCTGGTGACTCCTAGGACCCTGGTGAATCCTAGGACCCTGGTGACTCCTAGGACCCTGGTGACTCCTAGGACCCTGGCAACTGGATAAAAGGAAACAACTAAACTCTGAAAAACTTACCACAAACGTAAAATTCGCTAAATTAATAGTACCCAGGGAAATGGGGTAGTCCCAGGGGAAGGGGAGGACCCAGGGGAAGGGGGAGGACCCAGGGAAAGGGGGAGGACCCAGGGAAAGGGGGTAGACCCAGGGAAGGGGGTAGACCCAGGGGAAGGGGGTAGACCCAGGGAAGGGTAGACCCAGGGAAGGGGAGAACCCAGGGGAAGGAGGAGGACCCAGGGGAAGGGGGAGGACCCAGGGGAAGGGGGTAGACCCAGGGAAGGTGGAGGACCCAGGGAAAGGGGGTAGACCCAGGGGAAGGGTTAGGATCCTGGGATAAGGGGAGAACCCAGGGAAGGGGGCTGATCCAGGGGAATGGGGTGGACCCAGGGAAGAGGGAGGACCCAGGGGAAGGGGAGGACCCAGGGGAAGGGGGAGGACCCAGGGAAGGGGGAAGACTCAGGGGAAGGAGGAGGACCCAGGGAAAGGGGAGAACCCAGGGGAATGGGGAGGACCCAGGTTAAGGGAGAGGACCCAGGAGAAGGGGGAAGACCAAGGGGAATGGGGAGGACCCAGGGGAAGGGGAGGACCCAGGGGAAGGGGGATGACCCAGGGGAAGGGGGAGGACCCAGGGGAATGGGGAGGACCCAGGGGAAGGGGGAGGACCCAGGAGAAGGGGAGGACCCAGGGGATGGGGGTAGACCCAGGGGAAGGACCCATGAGAAGGGGGATGACCCAGGGGAAGGGGAGGACCCAAGGGAAGGGGAGAACCCAGGGGAAGGGAAGAACCCAGGGGAGTGGGGAGGGGACGTACAGATTTTAAATGGGCTTTTGTTCCCCTTTAATGAATCTTTTGCATTAGTTGAGTGATAAATTTCCGAGGCGTGAGTACCTAGGCCTATGTGATTATAATTTCCGAGGGGTGAGTACCTAGGCCTATGTGATTATAATTTCCGAGGGGTGAGTACCTAGGCCTATGTGATTATAATTTCCGAGGCGTGAGTACCTAGGCCTTGTGATTATAATTTCCGAGGCGTGAGTACCTAGGCCTATGTGATTATAATTTCCGAGGGGTGAGTACCTAGGCCTATGTGATTATAATTTCCGAGGCGTGAGTACCTAGGCCTTGTGATTATAATTTCCGAGGCGTGAGTACCTAGGCCTATGTGATTATAATTTCCCAGGCGTGAGTACCTAGGCCTCGGTGATTAAAATATAACAATGATTATATATTTTTTAAATGGATGTGATATGAGAGGTAAGAAGGGAGAGAGAGGTTGATGGAGGATGGAGAGAGGGAGAAGAGGGAGGGAGGGAGGGATGGAGAGTGGATAGAAGGAGGTTGTGGATACTTGTAGGAAATATTAATGTATTAGATTTAAAGTCTATGACCACTATCAATAAAGTCTATGACCACTATCAATAAAGTCTATGACCACTATCAATAAAGCTTATGACCACTATCAATAAAGCTTATGACCACTATCAATAAAGTCTATGACCACTATCAATAAAGTCTATGACCACTATCAATAAAGTCTATGACCACTATCAATAAAGCTTATGACCACTATCAATAAAGCTTATGACCACTATCAATAGTCTATGACCACTATCAATAAAGTCTATGAACACTATCAATAAAGCTTATGAACACTATCAATAAAGCTTATGACCACTATCAATAAAGTCTATGACCACTATCAATAAAGTCTATGACCACTATCAATAAAGCTTATGAACACTATCAATAAAGCTTATGACCACTATCAATAAAGTCTATGACCACTATCAATAAAGTCTATGACCACTATCAATAAAGCTTATGAACACTATCAATAAAGCTTATGACCACTATCAATAAAGTCTATGACCACTATCAATAAAGTCTATTGATTTTATTATCAGTAAAGCCAATGGGCTGCACTGTCAACAGAAATACTTTAATGACTAAGCCTGGGATTAAAGGGAACTTTCAGTGTATACACTGAGAGATATTCAGTGTATATACACACAGAGATATTCGGTGTATATACACTGAGAGATATTCGGTGTATATACACTGAGAGATATTCGGTGTATATACACTAGGAGGTTTAAAAAGAGACCTGAACAAACGTTTGGACATATTTATGAGAGAACGTTTCTAAGACAGAGGTGAAGTATAAGAGTGAGGTATGAGTGATGTGTGGCGAGGGGGGCAGGACTTAGCCTGGTGGAGTATCATGCTTGACAGTGTTTTTCAAGCTTTGTAGCTTCCACGGTGTCGGCGGTAGCCACCAGTGAGCCTTCTATAAAACTGTCTACGTTGAAGTTCAAGTTTAGTGAGGACGAGTTGTGGTTGACTAACTCATCAGATGTCTCGTCGAGATGGTCTGGAGGAGACAGGTGTTCTTAAGAGGCACCTAAGTTCCCCTGTCTTCTAATAACATGTTCATTTTTCCACTATAATCTACCTTGTCCATAATTACTATCGCATTTGTTTTGTCTGTTTCGTAAGGTGAAGTCCAGGATCTTTCCTTAATTCATGGTATAACTTAACAAATCTTTAAGGACAATTGTTGTATATACACTGAGGGATGTATTACCCAGTGTATATACACTGAGGGATGTATTACCCAGTGTATATACACTGAGGGATGTATTACCCAGTGTATATACACTGAGGGATGTATTACCCAGTGTATATACACTGTCTAATAACATGTTAATTTTTCCACTATAATCTACCTTGTCCATAATTACTATCGGATTTGCTTTGTCTGTTTCGTAAGGTGAAGTCCTCAAAGATTTGTTAAGTTATACCATGAATTAAGGAAAGATCCTGGACTTCACATTAGGAAACAGACAAAGCAAATGCGATAGTAATTATGGGCAAGGTTGATTATAGTGGGAAAATTTACATGTTATTAGACAGTTTATATACATTGGGTAATACATCCCTTGTAGTATATACACTGGGTAATACATCGCTTGTAGTATATACACTGGGTAATACATCCCTTGTAGTATATACACTGAGAAACAAACCTCTGGGAGTATATACAAACCTCTGGGAGTATATACAAGACCAAACATTCTTGCCAAACAATTAGTCAGACACGCTTAAAATCTTTCAACTTGTTGACATGTTTATCCAGTTGAGTTATTGATGAGTTTATGATCCTCTTTGATTCATCATTGATGCCTTGGTCATTACCTCCTCTTTGATTCATCATTGATGCCTTGGTCATTACCTTTGATACATTGATGATAAGTTGGTGAATATGTCTAATTAATCGTTGATGTGTTAGCTATTAGCATGATTGATTACCTCGTTCTTCCCTTCTATTCATCAATTATAACAGCAGACAGGAAGTTGTCACCAGTCCTCACCACGGCAGACAAGAAGTTGTCACCAGTCCTCACCACAACAGACAAGAAGTTGTCACCAGTCCTCACCACGGCAGACAAGAAGTTGTAACCAGTCTTCACCACGGCAGACAAAAAGTTGTCACCAGTCCTCACCACAACAGACAAGAAGTTGTCACCAGTCGTCATCACAGCAGACAGAGAGTTGTGTCAGCAGTCAGCAGAGAAATGCTTGGTGGTTGTGAGCTGAGGAATTTAACATGTTAAAATATCTGGAGATAAAAAGTGTTCATCAGTAAAGTAATTACTGTCAGTAATTACTGACAGTAATTACTGTCAGTGAAACTACTTTCAACTTCAACAATAAAACTGTTTTTTCCCTCTTCATGCAATTAGTTAGACTTTGTCCCATTTGACCCCAGATGTCCGTGACCCCAGTTGCCCGTGACCCCCGCCTGTCCATAACCCCCAACTGGTTGTGACCTTAGCTGTCCGTGACCCCAGCTGGTTGTGACCTTAGCTGTCCGTGACCCCAGCTGGTTGTGACCTTAGCTGTCCGTGACCCCAGCTGGTTGTGACCTTAGCTGTCCGTGACCCCAGCTGGTTGTGACCTTAGCTGTCCGTGACCCCAGCTGGTTGTGACCTTAGCTGTCCGTGACCCCAGCTGGTTGTGACCTTAGCTGTCCGTGACCCCAGCTGGTTGTGACCTTAGCTGTCCGTGACCCCAGCTGGTTGTGACCTTAGCTGTCCGTGACCCCAGCTGGTTGTGACAAAGACTGGATGATGGTGAATGTGTTGTTGTGAGTACGTCATTGTATTGGTAGGCGGCTGCTGTTGACACACACAAGGTTTGATATGATAACAACGTAGAAGATGCTGAGAACTGACACGATAGACAAAGACGGATTGCTCAAGAGACGGAAATTGAAAAAAAACAGGAAGAGTGACAGGGATGTTAGGAAATATTTCTTTAGTCTTAGTGGAGTGGTAGAAGCAGGATCCATGCATAGCTTTAAGAAGAGGTACGAAAAGTCTCTTGAGGCGATGATAGAGTGAACCCTGTAGCGGCTAGCGAAGAGGCGGGGCCAGGAGCTGAGACTCGACCCCAGTGGCCAGCTAAGAGGCGGGGCCAGGAGCTGAGACTCGACCCTAGTGGCCAGCTAAGAGGCGGGGCCAGGAGCTGAGACTCGACCCTAATGACCAGCGAAGAGGCGGAGCCAGGAGATGAGACTCGACCCTAGTGGCCAGAGAAGAGGCGGGGCCAGGAGCTGAGACTCGACCCTAGTGGCCAGCGAAGAGGCGGGGCCAGGAGCTGAGACTCGACCCTAGTGGCCAGCGAAGAGGCGGGGCCAGGAGCTGAGACTCGACCCTAGTGGCCAGCGAAGAGGCGGGGCCAGGAGCTGAGACTCGACCCTAGTGGCCAGCGAAGAGGCGGGGCCAGGAGCTAAGATTCGACTCTTGCAAACAGCTTCTTTTTTCTTATATTATCAATTATTATTTTATCAAATGTTTACAAACTTTTGTTTTTAATAAAAGAGAGGCGTTAATTATCTATCTACCTGTCCATCTACCACCTTATCTATCTACCTGTCCATCTACCACCTTAATTATCTATATACCTGTCCATCTACCACCCTAATTATCTATCTACCTGTCCACCTACCACCTTAATTATCTATATACCTGTCCATCTACCACCCTAATTATCTATCTACCTGTCCATCTACCACCTTAATTATCTATATACCTGTCCATCTACCACCCTAATTATCTATCTACCTGTCCATCTACCACCTTAATTATCTATATACCTGCCCATCTACACCTAATTATCTATCTACCTGTCCATCTACAACCTGTAATCTATCTACCTGTCCATCTACACTATATCTATCTACCTGTGGTAGATACCAGGTAGATAGAATTAGGTGGTAGATGACAGTGATAGATAATAGTGGTAGATGACAGTGATGAGATTAAGGTGGTAGATAACTAGATAATCTAAATGGATCAGATAATTATTAAGTGGTATACTAACTTATCTATCTACCTGTCCATCTACCACCTTAATTATCTATCTACCTGTCCATCTACTAACTTAATTATCTATCTACCTGTCCATCTACCAACTTAATTATCTATCTACCTGTCCATCTACCACCCTATATATCTATCTACCTGTCCATCTACCACCCTAATTATCAACCTACCTGTCCATCTACCACCCTAATTATCTATCTACCTGTCCATCTACCACCCTAATTATCTATCTACCTGTCCATCTACCACCCTAATTATCTATCTACCTGTCAATCTACCACCCTGTATTGCCTCCACCCTTCCCCCACTCCACCCTCCAGAAACTCCACACTCCAGCCACTCCACCCTCCAGCCACTCCACCCTCCACCCACTCCACATTACAGTCACTCCACCCTCCAGCCACTCCACCCACTGCACCCTCCACCCACGGCACCCTCCAGCCACTCCATCCTCCACCCACTCCACTCTCCAGCCCCACCCTCCACCCACTGCACCTTCCACCCACTGCACCCTCCACCAACTGCACCCTCCACCCACTCCACTATTACCTCACACACAAACACTCAGGATGACCCACAACTCCACTATTACGTCACACTTCACCCTCCACCCACTCTACCCTCCACCCACTCCACCCTCCACCCACTATGACCCACAACTTAAAAAACACACAACCAGACGCTGAGCTGAAGCTCTTAAAGCTGAAGCTGCGATGCTCTCAACTCTCTACCATAAAACACCATCATGGTGCTCACACTCGCAACTCTCTACCATAAAACACCATCATGGTGCTCACACTCAACTATCTACCATAAAACACCATCATGGTGCTCACACTCTCAACTCTCTACCATAAAACAACATCATGGTGCTCACACTCTCAACTCTCTACCATAAAACACCATCATGGTGCTCACACTCAACTATCTACCATAAACACCATCATGGTGCTCACACTCTCAATTCTCTACCATAAAACACCATCATGGTGCTCACACTCTCTACCATAAAACACCATCATGGTGCTCACACTCTCTACCATAAAACACCATCATGGTGCTCACACTCTCAACTCTCTACCATAAAACATCCTCATGTTGCTCACACTCAACTCTCTACCATAAAACACCATCATGGTGCTCACAATCTCAACCATAAAACACCATCATGGTGCTCACACTCTCAACTCTCTACCATAAAACACCATCATGGTGCTCACACTCAACTCTCTACCATAAAACACCATCATGGTGCTCATACTCAACTCTCTACCATAAAACACCATCATGGTGCTCACACTCTCAACTCTCTACCATAAAACACCATCATGGTGCTAACACTCTCAACTCTCTACCATAAAACACCATCATTGCGCTCACACTCTCTAGCATAAAACACCATCATGGTGCTCAGACTCTCTACCATAAAACACCATCATGGTGCTCACACTCTCAACTCTCTACCATAAAACACCATCATGGTGCTCACACTCTCAACTCTACCATAAAACACCATCATGGTGCTCACACTCTCAACTCTACCATAAAACACCATCATGGTGCTCACACTCTCAACTCTCTACCATAAAACACCATCATGGTGCTCACACTCTCAACTCTCTACCATAAAACACCATCATGGTGCTCACACACTCAACCTCTACCATAAAAACACCATCATGGTGCTCACATCTCAACTCTACCATAAACACCATCATGGTGCTCACACTCTCAACTCTACCATAAAACACCATCATGGTGCTCACACTCTCAACTCTACCATAAAACACCATCATGGTGCTCACACTCTCAACTCTACCATAAAACACCATCATGGTGCTCACACTCTCAACTCTACCATAAAACACCATCATGGTGCTCACACTCTCAACTCTACCATAAAACACCATCATGGTGCTCACACTCTCAACTCTACCATAAAACACCATCATGGTGCTCACACTCTCAACTCTACCATAAAACACCATCATGGTGCTCACACTCTCAACTCTACCATAAAACACCATCATGGTGCTCACACTCTCAACTCTACCATAAAACACCATCATGGTGCTCACACTCTCAACTCTACCATAAAACACCATCATGGTGCTCACACTCAACTCTACCATAAAACACCATCATGGTGCTCACACTCTCAACTCTACCATAAAACACCATCATGGTGCTCACACTCTCAACTCTACCATAAAACACCATCATGGTGCTCACACTCTCAACTCTACCATAAAACACCATCATGGTGCTCACATCTCAACTCTACCATAAAACACCATCATGGTGCTCACACTCTCAACTCTACCATAAAACACCATCATGGTGCTCACACTCTCAACTCTACCATAAAACACCATCATGGTGCTCACACTCTCAACTCTACCATAAAACACCATCATGGTGCTCACACTCTCAACTCTACCATAAAACACCATCATGGTGCTCACACTCTCAACTCTACCATAAAACACCATCATGGTGCTCACATCTCAACTCTACCATAAAACACCATCATGGTGCTCACACTCCTACCATAAAACACCATCATGGTGCTCACACTCTCAACTCTACCATAAAACACCATCATGGTGCTCACACTCTACCATAAAACACCATCATGGTGCTCACACTCTACCATAAAACACCATCATGGTGCTCACACTCTCAACTCTCTACCATAAAACACCATCATGGTGCTCACACTCTACCATAAAACACCATCATGATGCTCACATCTCAACTCTACCATAAAACACCATCATGGTGCTCACTCAACTCTCACCATAAAACACCATCATGGTGCTCACACTCTCATACTCTACCATAAAACACCATCATGGTGCTCACACTCATCTACCATAAACACCATCATGTGCTCACACTCTCACCATAAAACACCATCATGGTGCTCACACTCTCCTACCATAAAACACCATCATGGTGCTCACACTCTCAACTCTACCATAAAACACCATCATGGTGCTCACATCTCAACTCTACCATAAAACACCATCATGGTGCTCACACTCTATCTACCATAAACACCATCATGGTGCTCCATCTCAACTCTCTAAAACACCATCATGGTGCTCACACTCACTCTACCATAAAACACCATCATGGTGCTCACACTCTCTACCATAAAACACCATCATGGTGCTCACACTCTCAACTCTACCATAAAACACCATCATGGTGCTCACACTCTCAACTCTCTACCATAAAACACCATCATGGTGCTCACCTCACTCTCACCATAAAACACCATCATGGTGCTCCACTCTCAACTCTCTACCATAAAACACCATCATGGTGCTCACACTTCTACCTATAAAACACCATCATGGTGCTCACACTCTCAACTACACATAGGCTCCTAATAATAAAACACCATCATGGTGCTCACACTCTCAATTACCATAAAACACCATCATGGTGCTCACACTCTCAACATGCTCAGTACCATAAAGAACGACCATATGGTAGCTAGAGAGAGAGAGAGAGAGAGAGAGAGAGAGAGAGAGCAGAAAGAGAGAGAGAGACGAGAGAGAGACAAGAGAGAGAGAGAGAGAGAGAGAGAGAGAGAGAGAGGAGAGAGAGAGAGAGAGAGAGAGAGAGAGAGAGAGAGAGAGAGAGAGAGAGAGAGAGAGAGAGAGAGAGAGAGAGAGAGAGAGAGGAGAGGAGAGAGAGAGAGAGAGAGAGAGAGAGAGACCTTCTACTTGGTAAGGCTCCATCTACGACTACTGTTTTCAGTTACTTCATAGTGGTGTACTCACATAGTTGTGGTTGCAGGGGTCGAATCATAGCTCCTGGCCCCGCTTCTTCACTGGCCGCTACTGGGTCACTCTCCCTGAGCCATGTGCTTTATCATACCTCTTCTTAAAGCTATGAATGGATCCTGCCTCAACTACATCGCTTCCCAAACTATTCCACTTCCCGACCACTCTGTGACTGAAGAAATACTTCCTAACATCCCTGTGATTCATCTGAGTCTTCAACTTCCAAACTGTGTCCCCTTGTTGCTGTGTCCCATCTCTGGAACATTCTGTCTCTGTCCACCTTGTCAATTCCTCTCAGTATTTTATATGTCGTTATCATGTCCCGCCAATCTCTTCTGTCCTCCAATGTCGTCAGGTCGATTTATCTTAACCTCTCCTCGTAGGACATACCCCTTAGCTCCGGGACTAGTCTTGTTGCAAATCTGTACACTTTCTCTAGCTTCTTTACGTGCTTGGTTAGGTGTGGGTTCCAAACTGGTGCTGCATACTCCAGTATGGGCCTAACGTACACAGTGTACAGGGTCCTGAACGATTCTTTATTAAGATGTCGGAATGCTGTTCTTAGCTTTGCTAGGCACCCGTATGCTGCAGCAGTTATTTGGTTGATGTGCGCCTCAGGAGATGTGCTCGGTGTTATACTCACCCCAAGATCTTTTTCCTTGATTGAGGTTTGTAGTCTCTGGCCCCCTAGACTGTACTCCGTCTGCTTTCTTGTGCACCTGTATGTGTGCACCTGCACGTATGTGCAGCTTCATGTATATGTACTTTCGTGGGTTTAAATGTCTCAGACGTGTTGGGGTTTAAATGTCTTAGACTTGCCGGGGTTTAAATGTCTCAGACGTGTTGGGGTTTAAATGTCTCAGACTTGCCGGGGTTTAAATGTCTCAGACGTGTTGGGGTTTAAATATCTCAGACGTGCCGGGGTTTAAATGTCTCAGACGTGCCGGGGTTTAAATGTCTCAGACTTGCCGTGGTTTAAATGTCTCAGACGTGCCGGGGTTTAAATGTCTCAGACGTGCCGGGGTTTAAATGTCTCAGACGTGCCGTGGTTTAAATGTCTCAGACGTGTCGGGGTTTAAATGTGTCAGACTTGCCGGGGTTTAAATACCCCAGACGTGCCGGAGTTGAAATGCCCCCTGACGTGCGGTGGTTTAAATGTTTGAACCGTATTTTCGTACCAACTCTCGAAGCTGTGTATTGGATTTACGTACATTACTTCATCAGAGTCATTCCGCTTGGTAACACTAATCACAGGACGTATTATCTCACATTCTTCTGTGACTTCCACTTGTACTTCCTCGTTTTGTGTACCTGTGTGCTGTGTTGATTTCTCTGAGTATCTTGAACGTTGAATCATATCTCCTCCGGTGCTCCCCTTCTCTCTCTCTCTCTGACTCTTATATACAAACTCCATTATTTTCTCCCGCCGCCTAAAATTAGTTTCCTCAAGAAATTAAAGTTTTTACGAAAGCATTTTCAAAATTACACAGGCTGTACTTTCACGCAAAATTGTTTATAATTTGCCTAACTCTTGCTCATCCAGTCTAGACGCCAAAATAAAGTTGTGGGCAAAAAAAAATCCATAACTTTAGTCATATAAGATCAGCGGCATAAAAAAAGAAATACACAAGAATTTTGTTTACACCTTAAAATTGAGAGTTTTAAGGAAAGATAGTGAAGAAAGAGGCTGTACAGTGGGTGTTCCAGTCACCGTAGTGGTGTTCCAGTCACTATAGAGGTGTTCCAGTCACCGTAGTGGTGTTCCAGTCACTATAGAGGTGTTCCAGTCACTGTAGAGGTGTTCCAGTCACTGTAGTGGTGTTCCAATCACCGTAGTGGTGTTCCAGTCACTATAGAGGGGTTCCAGTCACTGTAGAGGTGTTCCAGTCACTGTAGTGGTGTTCCAATCACCGTAGTGGTATTCCAGTCACTATAGAGGGGTTCCAGTCACTGTAGAGGTGTTCCAGTCACTGTAGTGGTGTTCCAATCACCGTAGTGGTGTTCCAGTCACTATAGAGGGGTTCCAGTCACTGTAGAGGTGTTCCAGTCACTGTAGAGGTGTTCCAGTCACTGTAGTGGTGTTCCAATCACCGTAGTGGTGTTCCAGTCACTATAGAGGGGTTCCAGTCACTGTAGAGGTGTTCCAGTAACTGTAGTGGTGTTCCAGTCACTATAGACGGGTTTCAGTCACCGTAGTGGTGTTCCAGTCACTGTAGAGGTGTTCCAGTCACCGTAGTGGTGTTCCAGTCACCGTAGTGGTGTTTCAGTCACCGTAGTGGTGTTCCAGTCACCATAGTGGTGTTCCAGTCACTGTAGTGGTGTTCCAGTCACTGTAGTGGTGTTCCAGTCACTGTAGTGTTCTAGTCACCGTAGTGGTGTTCCAGTCACCATAGTGGTGTTCCAGTCACTGTAGTGGTATTCTAGTCACCGTTGTGGTGTTCCAGTTACCGTAGTGGTGTTCCAGTCACTGTAGTGGTGCTCCAGTTACCGTAGTGGTGTTCCAGTCACTGTAGTGGTGTTCTAGTCACTGTAGTGGTGTTCCAGTCACTGTAGTGGTGTTCCAGTCACGGTAGTGGTTTTCCAGTCATGGTAGTGGTGTTCCAGTCACCGTAGTGGTGTTCCAGTCACCGTAGTGGTGTTCCAGTCACCGTAGTGGTGTTCCAGTCACCGTAGTGGTGTTCCAGTCACCGTAGTGGTGTTCCAGTCACTGTAGTGGTGTTCCAGTCACCGTAGTGGTGTTCCAGTCACTGTAGTGGTGTTCCAGTCACAATAGTGGTGTTCCAGTCACTGTAGTGGTGTTTCAGTCACTGTGTAGTGGGTGTTCCAGTCACAGTAGTGGTGTTCCAGTCACAATAGTGGTGTTCCAGTCACTGTGTAGTGGTGTTCCAGTCACAGTAGTGGTGTTCCAGTCACAATAGTGGTGTTCCAGTCACAATAGTGGTGTTCCAGTCACTGTAGTGGTGTTCCAGTCACTGTATAGTGGGTGTTCCAGTCACAGTAGTGGTGTTCCAGTCACAATAGTGGTGTTCCAGTCACTGTAGTGGTGTTCCAGTCACTGTGTAGTGAGTGTTCCAGTCACTGTAGTGGTGTTCCAGTCACTGTGTAGTGAGTGTTCCAGTCACTGTAGTGGTGTTCCAGTCACTGTGTAGTGAGTGTTCCAGTCACTGTAGTGGTGTTCCAGTCACTGTGTAGTGAGTGTTCCAGTCATAATTGAAAACTTGTTTACCCACGTGTCGCTATGGTGGTTAGTATAGTACGAAATTTACGTTAAATTTATTAGGGCAGGTCGCTTCTTGCGTCCAGGTTCGTATGTTTGATATATGCTAATATCAAACCTCATTTTTTTTTGTCTTAGGAGCGTGGCTTCGTTTGTGGCTTCGTTTTTGGCTTCGTTTGTGGCTTCGTTTGTGCAGCTCCTTCCCACCAGTCGAGGTCACGCAACTACATACCTGCACCAACTTCAACCGCAGACTCCAGACTGCTGTCAGCAGGACAGAAGTGATAGACGGAAGCTACGGGAAAGAAAGCTGTCAGTTGACTTTGTTCACATGATCTGCCTCACAAAGATGCCTCGCCTGGAGGAGACTCAACCATCATCAGCAAGAATTCGGTCCAAGACATTTGATAAACAACACTGCGCGTTCATACCTGTGTAAATACCCAGACACATAACCGGTATTTATCGTTCCTTAGTCTTAATGATTTGTGTTAGGAGATGCAGGTATTGCAAGTACTTGCAATATAGATGTGTTAACACTAATACAATTCCTCAATATTTCTGCAAAACTTAACCATAGGAAACAGAATTATATTTCAGAAAAGTTATCTTAATTATTAGTAACTCTAATGAGCCACATTATTTAACTTCATTGGTTTATCGTAGGCTAATTATGGTTATCGTAGATTAATTATGATTTATCGCAGTTCAATTGTTGTTATCGTAGGTTAAATTTAGTTATCATAGGATAATTGTGGTTATCGTTAACTATGACTATTGTTCGTTATCGTAGGTTTATTGTTGCTATCGTAGTTTAACTATGGTTATCGTGTGTGCCCTCAAAACTTGTACACAAATTGCGTGTTAAGTTGACACAGATTGAAGACTTCAAGTGTTCTGAGTCAGGTGAGTACTGACACCAGTGTTCTGAGTCAGGTGAGTACTGACACCAGTGTTCTGAGTCAGGTGAGTACTGACACCAGGGTGCTGAGTCAGGTGAGTACTGACACCAGGGTGCTGAGTCAGGTGAGTACTGACACCAGGGTGCTGAGTCAGGTGAGTACTGACACCAGGGTGCTGAGTCAGGTGAGTACTGACACCAGGGTGCTGAGTCAGGTGAGTACTGACACCAGGGTGCTGAGTCAGGTGAGTACTGACACAAGTGTTCTGAGTCAGGTGAGTACTGACACCAGGGTGCTGAGTCAGGTGAGTACTGACACCAGGGTGCTGAGTCAGGTGAGTACTGACACCAGTGTGCTGAGTCAGGTGAGTACTGACAAGTGTTCTGAGTCAGGTGAGTACTGACACCAGGGTGCTGAGTCAGGTGAGTACTGACACCAGGGTGCTGAGTCAGGTGAGTACTGACACCAGTGTGCTGAGTCAGGTGAGTACTGACACCAGGGTACTGAGTCAGGTGAGTACTGACACCAGTGTTCTGAGTCAGGTGAGTACTGACACCAGTGTTCTGAGTCAGGTGAGTACTGACACCAGTGTTCTGAGTCAGGTGAGTACTGACACCAGGGTTCTGAGTCAGGTGAGTACTGACACCAGTGTGCTGAGTCAGGTGAGTACTGACACCAGGGTACTGAGTCAGGTGAGTACTGACACCAGTGTTCTGAGTCAGGTGAGTACTGACACCAGTGTTCTGAGTCAGGTGAGTACTGACACCAGGGTGCTGAGTCAGGTGAGTACTGACACCAGTGTGCTGAGTCAGGTGAGTACTGACACCAGGGTACTGAGTCAGGTGAGTACTGACACCAGTGTTCTGAGTCAGGTGAGTACTGACACCAGTGTTCTGAGTCAGGTGAGTACTGACACCAGTGTTCTGAGTCTGGTGAGTACTGACACCAGTGTTCTGAGTCAGGTGAGTACTGACACCAGGGTGCTGAGTCAGGTGAGTACTGACACCAGTGTGCTGAGTCAGGTGAGTACTGACACCAGGGTACTGAGTCAGGTGAGTACTGACACCAGTGTTCTGAGTCAGGTGAGTACTGACACCAGTGTTCTGAGTCAGGTGAGTACTGACACCAGGGTGCTGAGTCAGGTGAGTACTGACACCAGGGTGCTGAGTCAGGTGAGTACTGACACCAGTGTGCTGAGTCAGGTGAGTACTGACAAGTGTTCTGAGTCAGGTGAGTACTGACACCAGGGTACTGAGTCAGGTGAGTACTGACACCAGGGTACTGAGTCAGGTGAGTACTGACACCAGTGTTCTGAGTCAGGTAAGTACTGACGCCAGTGTTTTGAGTCAGGTGAGTACTGACACCAGTGTGCTGAGGCAAGTGAGTACTGCCACCAGCGTGCTGAGTCAGGTGAGTACTGCCACCAGTGTAGTGACCCAGGCGAGTACTGACACCAGTGTGGCGAGTACTGACACTAGTGTGGCGAGTACTGACACTAGTGTGGCGAGTACTGCCACCAGTGTGGTGAGTCAGGTGAGTACTGCCACCAGTGTGATGACTCAGGTGAGTACCGACACAGTGTGATGAGTACTGACACCAGTGTGCTGAGTCAGGTGGTGGTAAATTGTGAGACTGTGTTAAGACACATGTGTAACACCTAGGTGTCTTCTGAATCCATATCACTGTTGAACAATACATGTGCAACACCTAGGTGTCTTCTGCCTCCATACCACTGTTAAACAAGACATGTGCAACACCTAGGTGTCTTCTGCCTCCATATCACTGTTAAACAAGACATGTGCAACACCTAGGTGTCTTCTGCCTCCATATCACTGTTGAGCAAGACATGTACAACACCTAGGTGTCTTGAAGATAACCAGGTGTTACACATGTGTCTTGTTCATCATACACCTACTGGGTAAATAAATACTCCTTATAGTTAATTGCCCCTTTGGTTAATTAACCTTCGTGGGTAATTACCCATTATGGTTAATTATTCTTCATGGGTGATTACCTCTCCTGGTTAATTATGATGGTTATCAGAAGCACCAAGCTGGCCAACTAGATTTATTATCATGTTACTTTTGTTAACTTACGAATGGCGAAGGTTAAATATCACTGTTCTTGTAGTTAGATATCACTGTTCTTGTAGTTAGATATCACTGTTCTTGTAGTTAGATATCACTGTTCTTGTAGTTAGATATCACTGTTCTTGTAGTTAGATATCACTGTTCTTGTAGTTAGATATCACTGTTCTTGTATAATATATAACTTTTAATATATCAGTAAAGTAATGGGTGAGTGCGAGGCTGCAGTAGTGTATCTTGTAGTGACGTACACGAGTGTGAGAACAAGCAACACTTGACGCACACGAGTGTGAGAACAAGCAACACTTGACGCACACGAGTGTGAGAACAAGCAACACTTGACGTACACGAGTGTGAGAACAAGCAACACTTGACGTACACGAGTGTGAGAACAAGCAACACTTGACGTACACGAGTGTGAGAACAAGCAACACTTGACGTACACGAGTGTGAGAACAAGCAACACTTGACGTACACGAGTGTGAGAACAAGCAATACTTGATGTACACGAGTGTGAGAACAAGCAACACTTGACGTACACGAGTGTGAGAACAAGCAATACTTGACGTACACGAGTGTGAGAACAAGCAACACTTGACGTACACGAGTGTGAGAACAAGCAACACTTGACGTACACGAGTGTGAGAACAAGCAATACTTGACGTACACGAGTGTGAGAACAAGCAATACTTGACGTACACGAGTGTGAGAACAAGCAACACTTGACGTACACGAGTGTGAGAACAAGCAATACTTGACGTACACGAGTGTGAGAACAAGCAATACTTGACGTACACAAGTGTGAGAACAAGCAACACTTGACGTACACAAGTGTGAGAACAAGCAATACTTGACGTACACAAGTGTGAGAACAAGCAATACTTGACGTACACGAGTGTGAGAACAAGAAACACTTGACGTACACGAGTGTGAGAACAAGCAATACTTGACGTACACGAGTGTGAGAACAAGCAATACTTGACGTACACGAGTGTGAGAACAAGCAACACTTGACGTACACGAGTGTGAGAACAAGCAATACTTGACGTACACGAGTGTGAGAACAAGCAATACTTGACGTACACAAGTGTGAGAACAAGCAACACTTGACGTACACAAGTGTGAGAACAAGCAATACTTGACGTACACGAGTGTGAGAACAAGCAATACTTGACGTACACAAGTGTGAGAACAAGCAATACTTGACGTACACAAGTGTGAGAACAAGCAACACTTGACGTACACGAGTGTGAGAACAAGCAATACTTGACGTACACAAGTGTGAGAACAAGCAATACTTGACGTACACAAGTGTGAGAACAAGCAATACTTGACGTACACAAGTGTGAGAACAAGCAATACTTGACGTACACAAGTGTGAGAACAAGCAACACTTGACGTACACAAGTGTGAGAACAAGCAATACTTGACGTACACAAGTGTGAGAACAAGCAATACTTGACGTACACAAGTGTGAGAACAAGCAATACTTGACGTACACGAGTGTGAGAACAAGCAACACTTGACGTACACAAGTGTGAGAACAAGCAATACTTGACGTACACAAGTGTGAGAACAAGCAACACTTGACGTACACAAGTGTGAGAACAAGCAATACTTGACGTACACAAGTGTGAGAACAAGCAACACTTGACGTACACAAGTGTGAGAACAAGCAATACTTGACGTACACAAGTGTGAGAACAAGCAATACTTGACGTACACAAGTGTGAGAACAAGCAACACTTGACGTACACAAGTGTGAGAACAAGCAATACTTGACGTACACAAGTGTGAGAACAAGCAATACTTGACGTACACAAGTGTGAGAACAAGCAATACTTGACGTACACAAGTGTGAGAACAAGCAATACTTGACGTACACAAGTGTGAGAACAAGCAACACTTGACGTACACAAGTGTGAGAACAAGCAACACTTGACGTACACAAGTGTGAGAACAAGCAACACTTGACGTACACAAGTGTGAGAACAAGCAACACTTGACGCAGTAATACCACTGAGTCCAGTCTAATAAAGTCACACTAGAATGTTGGATATTAAAGCTTGTCTCTTCATTGGACTTGTACGTACGAGTTTAAGGACAGAAGCAGCAGCTTGTTGTACTGCCTTGTGTTCCAATCCTCAGGCGTGTTACTCTCTCAATATACCTACGTGATAGTAGTTTTGGTAATGGTTTTTGCACTGGGTTTACTCTTGTGCTGTATGTTGATTATCATGGTTACTTTCAAATTAATAAAACCCGTGTATTACAAGTGGTATATAGTCTGTCACGTGATTGAAATCTCTGATGTATGACCACGATCGATCGCTCTTAGTCAGAAGGTTTATGGTGAGGTTTATAACTCTCTCAGTATCTTGGCCAACATCTTGGTGAATTACAAGTCATTCTAAGTGTGTTATCTGACAGTGGAATATGCTGAGACAATCTGCTGTGCTTCGTTCACTAGGAGGCCAAGAGTTTGAGGGACTCTGAGGAGCACCACAGCTTGGCACTCTGAGGAGCACCACAGCTTGGCACTCTAAGGCCTGGTCCATCAACTTCAAGATTCAATCCTCTGGCCCGAGGGACTTGTCTCCCCTCTCTCTCTCTCTCTGCCTCACTTCCTTATTCTTCTCTACCATTGTTCTGTTTTTCTTTTTACCTCCTCCGTGTCTGTGTGTATGTGTAGTGTATCATCCAGGTTCACTCTTTCTGACTATCGTTCTCTCTGTTTTGATGTTCGACTCTTCATGCAGAAAACAGGATGAAGTTAGACTCAGTCGTGGGCCAGAGCTTTCACTTACTCAACTGACTTTATATCTTTCATATATTGTAAGAATCTGCTGCAAACTTAAGGCACTCGAGGAATGAATGATCACTGATGGAATAATGTCCTTGTGTGCAGTGCCAGGCATTGTTTATGACAGTTCGTCTTGTGTTGTAATAACTGTGGTCTAGTTGTGCATGATGTGGAGCCAGCTGGGGGGACCCCTGAGTATCATCTTCGTGTGTAGAGCGAGGCTACATACATCTGTGATGAAGGTTTTCTGTGTTGATAGGCTCGTTCAAGGTCATTAACCCTATTTGTTCATGGGTGTGAGTCAGGCCTACCTAGAATGCCCCTCTAAGACTCATTACTCTACTCTAGGCTTACTCCTAGTGTTCCTATATTTCCTTATTAGGGTTCACCACTTGGTCTAGAAGTGGAAGATAGGATGAAGATATTATTAGCATGCCAGTAGAGTAATGCAGAAGAGAATGAGATGGTATCCGGACAGCGTTTTGTCATCTCTACTGTTGAACAAGAGGACGCAAATGAATTCACTAAAGCAACTTTCGATCCTGCGCTCTTAATCTTTTAAAATACATAGTGAAATAATGAAGGTCCCAGGACCGAAACGTCTTTAATAAAGATGTCCTAAGTGTTTGTATTCGTGTCCATTTTCCTGTGGTTGTCGGCATTTCCTGCCTTCTTACTACATACATCTTTTTACTCTTAAGTTCCGTAACTGAGGCGTTGGCAACATTCACAAGACCTCGTAGTTATTGCAGTCATTCTTTATCTCCGCCATATCAGCTTCATCGGCGGGTACTAAGACTCGCATTCATTCTTACCCTCACTCCTGTACACACAACAGTCTTAACACCATAAATCTTTGAGATGATGACTGGTACAAGTACAGGCATGTCAATACCCACAAACTCTGGTAAACACACAATACATTATAATATTTCGAAGTTTTGTATCAACCGGGGGTGTTTTCAGTGTAATACAGACAACATAAAAACAGAACATATAGGGGATCCGTGGATTAAAAACACAATTTAGGGCGTCTCTTAACTGACCGATCTTCTTTCCTAAGAGAGTCTAGAACAAACAGACCTTACCAGATCCACTCCTCAGCTTATCTCTAGGTCCAAACATCCTTTCTCACCTGTTGCTTGTCAAAGATGCCCTCCACCAAGCACACACACACACACACACACACACTGAGGGGCAGGGTTCATAATGGTGACTGATACCCTTCCCTAAGCCTTGGCAAAAAGTGTTCATTCTCTCAACCTTGATTAATCCGATGCAGATGCAAGAGAGTAGACACCTGTATACTTGAGATAGAGGAGAGCAGCAGCAGTTAAGGCATCGTCGCAGCTGTTGCAACAGGAAGAGTTGAAGACCCTTCAGGCAGACCAACATACTATCTTGTGATAGGCTGGCATAGACTGACCCTTCAGGCAGACCAACATACTATCGTGTGATAGGCTGCCATAGACTGACCCTTCAGGCAGACCAACATACTATCTTGTGATAGGCTGGCATAGACTGACCCTTCAGGCAGACCAACATACTATCTTGTGATAGGCTGGCATAGACTGACCCTTCAGGCAGACCAACATACTATCTTGTGATAGGCTGGCATAGACTGACCCTTCAGGCAGACCAACATACTATCTTGTGATAGGCTGCCATAGACTGACCCTTCAGGCAGACCAACATACTATCGTGTGATAGGCTGCCATAGACTGACCCTTCAGGCAGACCAACATACTATCTTGTGATAGGCTGGCATAGACTGACCCTTCAGGCAGACCAACATACTATCTTGTGATAGGCTGGCATAGACTGACCCTTCAGGCAGACCAACATACTATCTTGTGATAGGCTGCCATAGACTGACCCTTCAGGCAGACCAACATACTATCTTGTGATAGGCTGCCATAGACTGACCCTTCAGGCAGACCAACATACTATCTTGTGATAGGCTGCCATAGACTGACCCTTCAGACAGACCAACATACTATCTTGTGATAGGCTGGCATAGACTGACCCTTCAGGCAGACCAACATACTATCTTGTGATAGGCTGGCATAGACTGAGTGTCATACCCTCAAGGCTGCTCTGTGAGGAGCCTTGAGGGTAGTCACTCTGGAGCGTGGAGTCTCCTTATTACTTGTTTGTATCTTTAACAATTTCTCTCTGTGTGTCTCTGTCTGTTTGTCTGTCTGTCTCTCTCTCTCAGACTTACACTTTCTCTCACTGTAAAGTCTCCTGGAAGGCTTCCAGGTTTTCTACCATCACCATACAAACGAGGGTTCCAGCTGACACATTTATCGGCCCTAAATTCTATAGGTGAAGAGCGATTTGAATTTTTATGGTCAGCTCCGTATCCTAGGGACACCTCCACCAGCTGTGAGTTATGCGATTTCCAATATATAACTCCTAAGTGATTTGTAGGCAGTCCGGGATATATTCACTCTGTGATTTGTAGGCATTTCAGCATGTAACTTCACTTGATGTGATTTGTGGCATCCCAGCATACTTTACTCTGTGATTTATGGGGATTCCAGTGAACAATTTCACCCGCTGTGATTGGCAGGTTGAATTGTTTACTGGTCCAGCATACGGCTCCACTCTGTGATTTGTGGGATCCCATCATACAATTCTATTCATTGTGATTTCTAGGTAGCCAGCAAACAATTTCACTCGCACACGCCGTGATTGATTGAAAATTCAATATACCAATCCAATGTAATTTTATCCTTGAAATACCCAAGTAATCTTATTTATTATTATTTATGACACAAATAAGTCAATGTTTTGAGTTTCCCAGAATCTTGTGGTAGTGATCTTGTGGTAGTGATCTTGTGGTAGTGATCTTGTGGTAGTGATCTTGTGGTAGTGATCTTGTGGTAGTGATCTTGTGGTAGTGATCTTGTGGTAAATGACCTTGTGGTAGTGATCTTGTGGTAGTGATCTTGTGGTAGTGATCTTGTGGTAGTGATCTTGTGGTAGTGATCTTGTGGTAAATGACCTTGTGGTAGTGATCTTGTGGTAGTGATCTTGTGGTAGTGATCTTGTGGTAGTGATCTTGTGGTAGTGATCTTGTGGTAGTGATCTTGTGGTAGTGATCTTGTGGTAGTGATCTTGTGGTAGTGATCTTGTGGTAGTGATCTTGTGGTAGTGATCTTCTTGTGGTAGTGATCTTGTGGTAGTGATCTTCTTGTGGTAGTGATCTTGTGGTAGTGATCTTGTGGTAGTGATCTTGTGGTAGTGATCTTGTGGTAAATGACCTTGTGGTAGTGATCTTGTGGTAGTGATCTTGTGGTAGTGATCTTGTGGTAGTGATCTTGTGGTAGTGATCTTGTGGTAGTGATCTTCTTGTGGTAGTGATCTTCTTGTGGTAGTGATCTTCTTGTGGTAGTGATCTTGTGGTAGTGATCTTGTGGTAGTGATCTTGTGGTAGTGATCTTGTGGTAGTGATCTTCTTGTGGTAGTGATCTTCTTGTGGTAGTGATCTTGTGGTAGTGATCTTCTTGTGGTAGTGATCTTGTGGTAGTGATCTTGTGGTAGTGATCTTGTGGTAGTGATCTTGTGGTAGTGATCTTCTTGTGGTAGTGATCTTGTGGTAGTGATCTTCTTGTGGTAGTGATCTTGTGGTAGTGATCATCTGTGGTAGTGATCTTGTGGTAGTGATCTTCTTGTGGTAGTGATCTTGTGGTAGTGATCTTGTGGTAGTGATCTTCTTGTGGTAGTGATCTTGTGGTAGTGATCTTCTTGTGGTAGTGATCTTGTGGTAGTGATCTTCTTGTGGTAGTGATCTTGTGGTAGTGATCTTGTGGTAGTGATCTTGTGGTAGTGATCTTGTGGTAGTGATCTTGTGGTAGTGATCTTCTTGTGGTAGTGATCTTGTGGTAGTGATCTTGTGGTAGTGATCTTGTGGTAGTGATCTTGTGGTAGTGATCTTCTTGTGGTAGTGATCTTCTTGTGGTAGTGATCTTGTGGTAGTGATCTTGTGGTAGTGATCTTCTTGTGGTAGTGATCTTCTTGTGGTAGTGATCTTCTTGTGGTAGTGATCTTGTGGTAGTGATCTTCTTGTGGTAGTGATCTTCTTGTGGTAGTGATCTTCTTGTGGTAGTGATCTTGTGGTAGTGATCATCAGTCTTGTGTCCCACATTATATTCACAAATGTTTGTTTTGAAAACGGAATAACAAAATCTTTGTAATAGGCCAGAGGTCATACAGTACACACGGGGCTGCTTCATTACTCACCTAGCTTGCTTAATTACAGACTGGATCACCTGCTAATATCTCTCTTCAGGTGACACTTGCCTCTTACTCTTCAACCTAGATGAATAATTGTACCTTTGCTTGTGGCCACAGATGTCTGGGATCACTTCTCAAGTGAATATCCTAGTAAAGCCATACAAAATACTATGATACTTTTAAGATTGGCCCGTGTCAGGAGACCATTTTGTTACTGACGACCAAAGGCTGATGGTTAAAATATATCATGTTGTACGTGAATGCTGCAGTATGACGGTTGTACGTGAATGCTGCAGTATGACGGTTCCTCTACTAACTTAGTGGGAGGATTGCGAACTTAGTTGTGGCCTGGCTGTGACTTGTAGCTTCCCCGGGGTAACCATAACATACAGAGGACAAACTAAGCATTACTCTGTGTTTGCCCGGCACTGTCACTAGTTTACCCCTTGTTTCCGCTGACCTTGGCATTAAACCTTCCCGTTGAGCTGTGGCCTCCGGTGGGCCACACTCTGCAAGAGACGTCAGACTGAAGGTTCAGTCCTGACCCCACTGAATCAATCATCTGGCCATGCATCTCCCTACTCTGTATAGTGGGACTGTGAATTTGGTTAGGACCAAGCTAACATGAACGGCAGGGCGCCCTTCTGTTGCCCGGCCTCTGACAGGTGCCAGCAGACACCTGTCTCCTGACTGTCGTTAGAATAAATCTCTTCGGCAGTCCACTGCTTTGGTACAGTGACTACTGATATGTAGTAAGTAAAGGTACAGTGACTACTGATAAGTAGTAAGTAACGGTACAGTGACTACTGATAAGTCAGTTCAATAACCTTCAACGTTTAATAATACTGAGATTTGATAATCCAATAATGGAGAACCAATATTGGCAGGAATAAAGGAAAATTTATTGTTTGCAAGGATCTTTTACTTTGCTGGAGGGCAGCCTCTGGTTGCTGCCCTCCCTCCACTGTCTTGTAACACAGTGGAGGGCAGCCTCTGGTTGCTGCCCTCCCTCCACTGTCTTGTAACACAGTGGAGGGCAGCCTCTGGTTGCTGCCCTCCCTCCACTGTCTTGTAACACAGTGGAGGGCAGCCTCTGGTTGCTGCCCTCCCTCCACTGTCTTGTAACACAGTGGAGGGCAGCCTCTGGTTGCTGCTCTTCACTGTGTTGTCGTACACAACGATGATTGGGAGAGCTGGGTGTTTACAGCAATACAGGTTGAAGTAGTGTCAAGAACTGCCAGATGATTAACCACTTAATTATGACACATGATTACGACCCTTGTCAGGAAACAATATTGTTTTCTGACGAATAAATCACGACCAGTCTTCAGACAACATGGAGAAGCAGACAATAGGACACTATGTGAGATGCCAGTACGTGGATGGCAGGACACCTGAGTCCTGCACCGAAGAAGGAACATGTTAGTCGATGTTTCTTGTCAGTGTTCAATGTCGTCACTTAGGTGGTCAGCTATTAGACGTCCAGACCACGAACAGTCGAAGTGCCCAGTACAAGTAGCCAATCTACGGTAATTCCATCCCCACCTCCCACCTAGACAGTGTCTCAGTGGGTTACGTGGGGGAGGGGGAGACATAGTGGGAGCAGAGGCATTGTGTGAATCACTAGCAACAAGGTGCAAGTCAAGAAAGACATAAGAACATAAGAACGGAGGAACACTGCAGCAGGCCTGTTGGCCCATACTAGGCAGGTGCTTCACAAATCCATCCCACTAACAGAATATTTGCTCAACCCATCTTCAACGCTACTCAGGCAATAAGCCTTGATAAATCTATTTACTCATGTGCAAGTCCCACTCAAATCCAACCCCTCTCACTCATATATTTATCCAGCCTAAACTTGAAACTACCCAAGGTTTTAGCTTCAATCACCCTACTAGTCAGACTGTTCCACTCATCAACTACCCTATTTCCAAACCAATACTTACCTATATCCTTTCTAAATCTAAACTTTTCTAACTTGAATCCATTATCCATGATTCACTCCAGAAATACATAAAACAAACGGTGCCAGTACTAAAACAAGGAATGCCACTGGTAACACTAAACTACATATATTATTTCTGACACTTACTCATAAAGATCACCTGGAGAGGCATCGGTATATATAGTATAAATTCTGCCATATAAACTTACTCGATTTCTATGACAGTCATACAGAAATAAGTGAGGTTTTAATTTATTATGAATTATTGGCATTTTCATGAAAAAAATCCCTTCAACATAGTTCAGATTAAATTTAATTAAATAATATAATTTGTGACTTAACAATATAATGTTAATTCTGTTATTTGTGTGAATTGGAGCACCTTCCCCTACCTTGAATCAAACCTAAGTACCTTCTGCAAGTCTTTCTCTCTCTCTCTCTCTCTCTCTCTCTCTCTCTCTCTCTCTCTCTCTCTCACACAGATATAAGCAATAGTGTGGTGTGTTTAATAAGGTTATGTATATGCATGGTGGTCCCTCTATGGTGTGTTGAGTAAACTACTTACAGCACAGCAGACAGACATGGCACACATGTCTCCTCCATATCTCTCAACACCTTGATGGAAGCACACGTCTCCTCCATATCTCTCAACACCTTGATGGAAGCACACGTCTCCTCCATATCTCTCAACACCTTGATGGAAGCACACGTCTCCTCCATATCTCTCAACACCTTGATGGAAGCACATGTCTCCTCCATATCTCTCAACACCTTGATGGAAGCACACGTCTCCTCCATATCTCTCAACACCTTGATGGAAGCACACGTCTCCTCCATATCTCTCAACACCTTGATGGAAGCACATGTTCTCCATATGTCTCAACACCTTGATGGAAGCACACGTCTCTCCATATCTCTCAACACCTTGATGGAAGTACATGTCTCCTCCATATGTCTCAACACCTTGATGGAAGCACACGTCTCCTCCATATCTCTCAACACCTTGATGGAAGCACACGTCTCCTCCATATCTCTCAACACCTTGATGGAAGCACACGTCTCCTCCATATCTCTCAACACCTTGATGGAAGCACACGTCTCCTCCATATCTCTCAACACCTTGATGGAAGCACATGTCTCCTCCATATGTCTCAACACCTTGATGGAAGCACATGTCTCTCCATATGTCTCAACACCTTGATGGAAGCACATGTCTCCTCCAATCTCTCAACACCTTGATGGAAGCACATGTCTCCTCCATATCTCTCAACACCTTGATGGAAGCACATGTCTCCTCCATATCTCTCAACACCTTGATGGAAGCACACGTCTCCTCCATATCTCTCAACACCTTGATGGAAGCACATGTCTCCTCCATATGTCTCAACACCTGATGGAAGCACATGTCTCCTCCATATCTCTCAACACCTTGATGGAAGCACATGTCTCTCCATATCTCTCAACACCTTGATGGAAGCACATGTCTCCTCCATATCTCTCAACACCTTGATGGAAGCACACGTCTCCTCCATATGTCTCAACACCTTGATGGAAGCACATGTCTCCTCCATATGTCTCAACACCTTGATGGAAGCATATGTCTCCTCCATATGTCTCAACACCTTGATGGAAGCACATGTCTCCTCCATATGTCTCAACACCTTGATGGAAGCATATGTCTCCTCCATATGTCTCAACACCTTGATGGAAGCACATGTCTCCTCCATATCTCTCAACACCTTGATGGAAGCACATGTCTCCTCCATATCTCTCAACACCTTGATGGAAGCACATGTCTCCTCCATATCTCTCAACACCTTGATGGAAGCACACGTCTCCTCCATATGTCTCAACACCTTGATGGAAGCACACGTCTCCTCCATATGTCTCAACACCTTGATGGAAGCACACGTCTCCTCCATATGTCTCAACACCTTGATGGAAGCACATGTCTCCTCCATATGTCTCAACACCTTGATGGAAGCACATGTCTCCTCCATATGTCTCAACACCTTGATGGAAGCACATGTCTCCTCCATATGTCTCAACACCTTGATGGAAGCATATGTCTCCTCCATATCTCTCAACACCTTGATGGAAGCACATGTCTCCTCCATATCTCTCAACACCTTGATGGAAGCACATGTCTCCTCCATATCTCTCAACACCTTGATGGAAGCACATGTCTCCTCCATATGTCTCAACACCTTGATGGAAGCACATGCTCCTCCATATGTCTCAACACCTTGATGGAAGCACATGTCTCCTCCATATGTCTCAACACCTTGATGGAAGCACATGTCTCCTCCATATGTCTCAACACCTTGATGGAAGCATATGTCTCCTCCATATCTCTCAACACCTTGATGGAAGCACATGTCTCCTCCATATGTCTCAACACCTTGATGGAAGCACATGTCTCCTCCATATGTCTCAACACCTTGATGGAAGCACATGTCTCCTCCATATCTCTCAACACCTTGATGGAAGCACATGTCTCCTCCATATCTCTCAACACCTTGATGGAAGCACATGTCTCCTCCATATGTCTCAACACCTTGATGGAAGCACATGTCTCCTCCATATGTCTCAACACCTTGATGGAAGCACACGTCTCCTCCATATGTCTCAACACCTTGATGGAAGCACACGTCTCCTCCATATGTCTCAACACCTTGATGGAAGCACATGTCTCCTCCATATCTCTCAACACCTTGATGGAAGCACACGTCTCCTCCATATGTCTCAACACCTTGATGGAAGCACACGTCTCCTCCATATGTCTCAACACCTTGATGGAAGCACACGTCTCCTCCATATGTCTCAACACCTTGATGGAAGCACATGTCTCCTCCATATGTCTCAACACCTTGATGGAAGCACATGTCTCCTCCATATGTCTCAACACCTTGATGGAAGCACACGTCTCCTCCATATGTCTCAACACCTTGATGGAAGCACATGTCTCCTCCATATGTCTCAACACCTTGATGGAAGCACATGTCTCCTCCATATGTCTCAACACCTTGATGGAAGCACACGTCTCCTCCATATGTCTCAACACCTTGATGGAAGCACATGTCTCCTCCATATCTCTCAACACCTTGATGGAAGCACATGTCTCCTCCATATCTCTCAACACCTTGATGGAAGCACATGTCTCCTCCATATGTCTCAACACCTTGATGGAAGCATATGTCTCCTCCATATGTCTCAACACCTTGATGGAAGCACATGTCTCCTCCATATCTCTCAACACCTTGATGGAAGCACATGTCTCCTCCATATCTCTCAACACCTTGATGGAAGCACACGTCTCCTCCATATGTCTCAACACCTTGATGGAAGCACACGTCTCCTCCATATGTCTCAACACCTTGATGGAAGCACACGTCTCCTCCATATCTCTCAACACCTTAATGGAAGCACACGTCTCCTCCATATGTCTCAACACCTTGATGGAAGCACATGTCTCCTCCATATGTCTCACTATGGGGTAAGGACGTATGAGACAAGATATATATATATAGATCAAGACTAAATGACTGAACACCTATCAAGACTAAGGGACTGAACACCTACCAAGACTAAGGAACTGAACACCTACCAAGACTAAGGGACTGAACACCTACCAAGACTAAGGGACTGAACACCTACCAAGACTAAGGAACTGAACACCTATCAAGACTAAGGAACTGAACACCTACCAAGACTAAGGGACTGAACACCTATCAAGACTAAGGAACTGAACACCTACCAAGACTAAGGAACTGAACACCTACCAAGACTAAGGGACTGAACACCTACC